>JAFJYH010000526.1:0-19693 GCA_017365405.1 Cadophora malorum | reverse complement strand
CCCTTCCATATCCCCCACCCTCCAGTTCTCACAATCCACAGACCTGCACAGATCAACTTATAGACGACGATTAAGATGATCAGGAAGAAGCAGAAGCAGACGATGAAGATGAAGGCTAGGACGGCGCCGCCGGGGATGAGCATGATGAGGAGGAAGAGGGCTAGGAGGATGGAGAGGCCGAGGAGGTTGAGGAGCATGGTTACTGTGTTGGTAGTGGAGGCGGAAGTTTGTTTGGTATGTTGTGGTAGTTGGAGGTGGTTATTGGGTGTTGGTTGGTAGGTGAGTCTGCGAATTGAGTTGAGATTTTGCTTTATCCGGAACTTTTGTTGTGTTAGTTATGGTGCAGCAGAAATTGCTGTAACAGGATAGGAAGATGAGTAGGCTTTTGAAGCAGAAGAGTGAGTGAGTGAGATCAGGATTCTGGACACAATGGCAGATATGGTTGTCCTTTTTGTATGTATTTTGGGTGGAGCGAAGGGTAGAGACAAAGAAGCACTCAAGCCATCTGGTTCGAGGGTAGGTAGTTTTGAAGCCTTCTTTGATGGAAATTCCAGTGTGCTTGGGAGATAAGCACGTTTCCGGCTGTAAACCATGGAACTGTCGTTGTATGTTGGTCAGGCTCCGTGGAAGGGTACCTCGAATTGAGTGTTGAGCTTGAGCACAAAAGTATCTGTCGCGTGACAGGCCAAGGAGAGGTGCACTTCTCCTCATTATCCAGTCCACAGCTAGTAAAATTATCTACATGTCAGCTGCACCTCCTCCGTATTCTCTCCCGAGGGGAATCTCCCAGTGCAATCTACTGTTTAGAGTGTTGAGATATGCTATCGTCGATGAAGTAGAACGAACATTTAGCTCAGCTTTGCACTGATCGGTTTGATTGGAAAGGCGCCTGCGGGTGTTCAGTTTGGGCATTCTAATCTTCACCCACGATATGAGCAACTCTGCAAATAATGCTGAAAGACCTTTATACGTGTACTAAAGGCAATGAAGGTATTTGTCAGACCGAGATGAGGAATTCGAGTGGTAAACATGCAATCAGTCCATGCTTGGTTGGGGCTACCTCGATAGCGGGGGACTCGATATTGCATCCAGCCTCAATCGCAGGTGGATCTATGAGGACGATGTACATTCAGGTTGCTAATTGTCAGGCGAGACGGCGAGAATCTTGTGCGGCACGGTCCGTCAAGAAGCTTATTTCGAGTAGACATGTAGTGTGTTGATCTGCCAGAAACCATCGCTCGCTTAGTGGTGGGGGTTGATTATTTACGTCCCACTTTTAATGTCGGGTCTTAGATTGTCCTGGGGCCAGGAATCAACATGTAGCGAATTTAGCATCATTTAGAGTGACTGAGTCGGCGAGACATGATTAGAGCCTACCCTATAGACTACTTAAATACTTAAATATCAGGATATGTATTCCTCGACATCATCCAAGAGCAGCTCAGCGCGCATGATATTCTCTGCACAATACACCACCTGAAATCTTCATCTGGTCATAGATCTATGGCCAGGTGTATCGGTAAGATGGTAAGAATAATGAATATGTTAGACTGTGCTACAGCTTGCCCACTCTGTTCCTGGAGACTCAAGCTTCATAGTGGCCTCTTGGATCTGCGAATGAGACAAGCCTATAATGAATCATGATCTATATTGAACCAATCTCAGCTATCAGATCCCACGAACTTGAGTTTTCCACGTTCAGAGGCTCTGTGATCAAACTGCGGTAGCTGTCTGATGTTCGAGTGTCCACTCTGCGCCGGAACATTCACTCATTTGAGTAAGCGTCAGGCTCTGCAGAGCTCAAGGGCTGTGAATCATGTTATTGAGCTTGAACTTCTTAAACCTTCTCCAGTCGTTATCTTACAGTGATCTACATACTACCACAAACATTCTAATTTCTCAGCGCAGGCTCTCAAGAACAACCAACAGCTGAGGCGCCGCACAAGAAATACACATATCAACACAAACGCCAAGCTGCCAAATAACCCCCTTTAAGCTATACCTTCACCCTTCAATCTCATATCGATACTAGAGAACAACCAAATAGTCAAGCTCTTTCACTTAACTTCTGTGTCTGCGCAACGCAAGAGAGATCTTGAGGCTTGCTGGCGCCATCTAAGACTTGGAATTCCTGGGAGGACGATCGACATCAAGAGAGGATCGGCGAACCGGGCGACATACACAAGCCAACCAGAAATCGATACTGGAAGACAAGAGGCGCCCAGTATCCGACCACAACGTCAGTCTCTTAGCGCCATCCGTTACTCCGAGCGACCTTCCTCGACAAAAGACGGAAATTTGTCGAAGCTATCTAGAAGCGACCTCGAACTTTGACTCGTTACTGGCAGATTGCACTCCATTTTCTTCCTCGTACTCTAATGCCACGCCTTTCGAGTCACACCAGGCCCTCAATATCATTATCCACGCTTTTTTCAAACATAAATCAACAAAGCCTCAAGGCCATCGATTCTGAGGCCTATCAGCCTCAACTAGGTCGGCTTCTTGGATTATTCTTCGCAAATAGGCTCATCTGAACCAGACTCAAGTATCTTTGAACGCTAATCTTCGATCACGATCAAGACTCTCAGATAAGCTCAGCTCGGTTCAACGATGGCCGGTCAACGCTGGGAGCAGGAAGAGATTGACGCACTTACCTGGTTCGTCAAGAAGAGAGAGAAATACAACGCAGCGCTAGCACAAAGCGGGGAGTATGTACGACAAACAGACAGAAAATGGACATGGGCCGACATCGCGAAGAAGATGCAGCAGACTGCTGAGAGAGATGGATGGCAAATCAAAAGAAAGTACGAAGGCGGCGCTCTTCACATGGCATGGCAGGCCATCCAGGCTCGAACAATCTACCAACCCAATGCAAAGGCCGATGCTGCAGATGAAGATGAAGATGCTTTCATGTCTGGAACGGAGCCAGAAATCAAACAGGAGCATGGAACCGGCGAAACCGTGGATGCTTTCCCTGTTGAGCCGATCATTTCTGTCAATTCCACGCCAGCACCCGCGCCAGCAACTGTAGCTACCCCAGTCCGGAATGCACCCGTGGATCCAAGCAAGCCATCGAGTGAAGTCCAGATCAGATTCCAACATGGTATCGATCACACAGTCGAAGTTCATTTCGATCCGACTGCGAACACCATTATCATTACTCCAAAGCCACCAGCACCTGCAGCTGAGATATCATCCGAGAGCAGATCACGTATTAAAGACGAGAATATCGTAGATGGAACTCTCCCTGGTTTCTCTGCGGACACAGACCGAGTCCTCTCATTTCGACTTCACTCGACCCCTGCCCCAGATCCAAACTTGAAGGACGAGTCGTCCATGGCAGAGAGACAAGGACTGTACTCTGCAAGCCCAGCACCATCAGAAGAGCATGTAACTCCGACGCGCTCAAATACGAGATGGGAAGATCATGAACTGGAGGCACTGGAATGGTTCGTAAAAAAGAGAGATGAAGAACCCAGCAATGGCAGAATGAATCGTCGTAGCAGAATCTGGACCTGGGAAAATATTGCCACCAAGATGAACAAGGTCGCTACGAGAGACGGATGGGATAGTGACAGAGTGTACACAGGTGGAAACTGCTACGGAGCCTGGCTCACCAAGTCAACTCGCCTCCCAACCTCCCGACCTAGCAACCGACGTAGACCTGTCAACAGAACTCACGGAGTTCCAGTCCAAAGAACCCAGCAATTCGGACTTGTAAATACAGTCGGTGCACCAGTAGGAGCAATCCAGAACACAATAAATCCTCCACCTCCAGGACCGGATGCCACAGCCGAGCCAGTTCCATACCATTGGTTGGCAGCTGAGCGAGAGGCTCTGCATGAGGTCTACAATTTCAGCAGAATCTCGGAAACAAAAGGCTTGACTCGCGCTGAGTGTCGCAGACGAGGGCTTTGGACTTGGACAATGATTGCGCGGGAGATGAATCGTCGTGCTCAAAGTGCGACTTGGTATACTGGCCGGGTCTACGATCAGAGCAACTGCTACAACATGATCAAGTACGAAAAGGACAACTTCAATCTGCAAGGCAATGTGCAGCCACTAGAGCCTGACAACGAGGATGAAGATGCTAGCAAGGATGAAGACGAATACAAAATTTAGGATATTGGACTTGAGGGACTGACGGATACGGGAATGGGGTTGCTCTGTCTGACATCGGTTCTTTCTGGTGTTTGGAAGATGGGATGGAAGCAGGCGTGCAATGCGATGGCCTGAATCAGTATCACGTTCTACTCGAAATGCGCGAAGATATTGGATCTGATCGAAGATCAAGCATGGTTTCGTTCAGGATCGACCTGGGAAATGGACGCTATGGAGATCTATCAGTGCTGAAACACCAAAATGGTGATTATCATCATCTTCAAACTTGGTTAGATTAGCATTATTATCTTCATAAAAATAAAAGCGAGTGTTTCCCCCAATTTTTGGGTGTGTTTTGGGATCCTAGTGGTCCCACCCAAAAGTTGATTACCTGGTGATGCAGGTTCGGGATGATTACATAATCTCCATTCAGAGAAAAGTGAAGCTATTCGCGTAGCATCGCGAGACTCGAGTGTAATTGTGCGATGTGCAACAAAACCTTTGTACGCGGCCGCAGATTCGCTAGCCTCTACCCACGTCCATATGCTTAGATCAGGCGTTGCAGTGCAGAAAGGGTGAGAGACCTCAGGAGTGCCTCTACACTACCTGAGTATAAGAGAATGTCTTTGTTTTCATCAGTCCTTGAGAATTAGGATCATCTTCAATTGAGGTCAGCCATGAGTAGAGTCTGCGACTCATTCTTATTTATTTCACAGAGTGCTTTCGATATCAAAGAAGACGTCATAACAAAAAGAATCAAGATAGGTAAGAACTCGTGCTTTGTTTACAGTACCAAGATAACGAAGTCAACAAACCCATTCTTCTGGGGGAACTGCGGCCACAAACGACCTTTGTTCAGGCCAAAAATGGTAAATAAAAGCTTACATAGCAGTGCACTCATCTTATCTGCAGAAGACATGGAAATAAACACTCCTGCAGGATACGTTCCGCCTGTGTCCTGACTCAGATCATCATTACACACAACTACCTCTTCTTATCTCTTTTCCTATTTCTGTATAGCTTCTATTTCCGCCCGATATACTTTCGCACAATCTTTATCAAGCATACCCAATGCACCTGTATCAACATCCACCTCTCCCCACCCTTCACATCCCCCTTGCCTCTCAGAACAGCCCATCGACCATGCCCAGGAGCACTGTAGCCCGAGCACCACCCGGAAAGTTCACACTTGCAGAGAAGAACGCCTTGCTAACGGTATACAGACAAAGCGGACTGCAGCGTGAACCGAACCATCCTTTTCGAGGCAGCTGGGAGCGAGTCGCGATTGAGATGGCATATCGTGCTCGTCTGTCTCCCAATTGGGATGTCGGAAGAGTTTATACCACGGATAATTGTAGGAGCACCGTGGATGGAGATGTCCATTTCTTCCATGCTCCAAAATGAGTGGCCGGTAGAGAATGAGAGGAAGGTCTTGTGGGTGTTTGAGTGAACCAAGGAGAGAGGTGGGCTATGTCATCCGTTGGTGTTAAATGTAACAAGTGTGTTTTGAGACTTGTGAATGGAGGGGTGGCTGTATAGATGAATAAATCAGTAACATTACCAAGTGCTGTAGTCATGAACCTGCTGTATTATGATGATAGTAAACGGTAAAATTTGCTTGAGTCTGGATTCATTAGTGGTGAGATCTGGCAAGAAAACTGTCGACTGCCACTGATTAGAATCAAAAGGTGAATATCAGAAAACATGGAGGCTGATTACACCTACTGTCTGGCCGGGTCTTTTCATTGCCATACTTTACTTTCCTGGCCAGCATCTCGAGCTCCTCCACGGAAAGTTAAAGTCGAACGTCCGTCCCAAAGCCACGAGCAAAAGCACCCTTCAGCACTATCCACCTCGATCAGACAGTCAAACCACAAGACACAGCCCGAGAAGCAAAGCAATGTCTTCAGCATCTTCGACAAAGTCCGGCCAAATAGGCTGGAAGGTCGGTATGGACGTCCCTCCACCGAATCACTGGACAGCAAAAGAGAAAGAGAACCTTAAGTCAACATACACCTCCATGGGCTACAATGCTACTGGCCGCTTCCCAGACATCATCAAGTGGTCGAAGGTAGCTGAGAAGATGAATGATGAGGCACGCGCGAATTCGAACTGGGACGTGGGACGGAGATATGGATGGGAGAACTGCTGGAATGCTGCGAAGTAGACCTAGATGGTTGCTGATAGGATAGATGTATGGCGAGGACGGGGATTTGCTGATGAGCCAGAGCTCTGCGTGTCTTGGTGTCTGGGAAGTCTTCGCTGGAAGGATATCTTGGTCAGGTCGACCTTTGGAGTTAGCTGCGTTGAGTTTTGCGTTGATTAGGCACTTCATGGCGCATGATTTTGTGGACGCGATTCAGAAATTATGCAATCCAACCACTTGATTACACAGTTGCTGAGCGATACAACTTTGGCCTCCTACTTGTCCCCCAAAGTGTATGACACAATAGCTGGACTGGGTGTTATCTCGCGAACTGTGACTTATGTGAAGCAATCACGGCTAGCGTGCTGTTGAATCATGCTGCCTTGCGGGTATAAATGCTTACGAAGCAACCCTACTTCTTGCACTCAACAACGACACTGCTTCTAGAGATCTTTGGAATCGTTTCGAGAAATTCCTCTCAGCATTCTTCTTATATTCGAACCGTCGCCAGAAGGCACAACCTCTATGGTCCCCTCCCCGGTTTATTGTCTAGCGGATATTGAGGACATTGCTGTTACTGTGTTTCGAACCCCATTGTTTAAACCTATGCGTCCAATGAGGAGTTCAGACTTATACGATTCCATCTTATGATGGGGCTTATAATTTACAAGCTTTAAAGACCCGTGAAAGCAGCAATTGTATCATCGATAGCGCTAGACCATTAAAGCGGGAGGGGGACCATACAAGGGCACCCAGCAGGCCAGCATACCAAGTTTGGAATCATCCATCATCCATAATGACACCAGCACGGCGCTGAAACACAACAGAAATGCAGAGTCTGAGGGCGGCTTATTCTGAAATGAAGCTCCGTTACGATGATTCCAATAATATTGCAGTTTGCGACCGGGTCGCAACCGAGATTAATAGGCGTGCGAGTGCGAGTGGAAAGGCTGAATGAAGATAAAATACCTCAAACTGTGCGGCAGCAACACTAGAGGGAAGAAGAGCACGATAAAGCCGTAATCGCTGGTTGACTTGGCAGTCTAGCATGCTGACAGGTTCAGTGGAGTGAAGCCATTGATTTGATTATTGTTTGTCTGGATTTCTGCACTTGAATCACAAATACCTATTTACCATCTTGCTCGGCGTATTGAGAAGCTAAGATAGAGTAGTGATCGCCAACAGTTGAATGTGAGACTGTTCAATCATCAAGTGGCGGTGGCTGCGATTCTCATCCTTGTGAGAAGATATGCCAAGGTCTCGGATGACAAGCTGCACTTCATCAATAGTTTCTGGGCATCGATCGTGGGGAAACAACTTTCATCTTTTGAAGAGTCGAATCGTTAGTGTGGACCGAGTTTCAAGATCACTGGCCTTGACCAAAGATGTTACCTCTCATGTCTTTTTCAAGAGTGTAAACACAAGCACTCGCTTAGCACTGGCGTGCCAAGAACCACGGTGACGATTTTCAAGACTGACAGGAAGTAAAGTGTCTTCGGGGGTTGAGCACGACTGGACGACTTCACAGAGCGACTGGTGATTCGATGTAGGCAATATTTGAAGATCAGTGAATCGCATTGAGCGCTTTCTGTCAATTGCAAACGAGAAGTGGCTAGCGGTCTCCCAACCCGCCGACCCTACATTTCTACATTTCTTGCGAAAATGAACCAATAGCTCGTCTGCAAGTATAAGTATCATGGTATAGCATATGTTCTCATCACATTTCGAGAAATGAGTATACACCTCGTTATCCTGATCCTTGATCACGTGAAAGTCATTCTCACGCACCTCCCAGATTGATTTGGTTTACATAGCCTTCATCTATCTAGCATATCCTTTCACATGCCGTCCCTCGTACTATTTCTGCTTCCTATAGCACATCATTCTATACTCCGAGACTCTGGGATGGCTGAAAGGATGAGAATCATGGTGCGAGCAGGATGTACTCTGGAATCTTCTGCTCTGGGTGTATTTTACGTTTACGTGCTTCAACACAATAATTCCCCGCTCGGTTGTGCGAACCTTTTAACTGGCAACCAGACAGATCTGTATAGATCAGATGGCTCACAGCGAGTCGAAGTCAATATTTGATCGCATCACAAGTCAGATGGGAAGGCCGTTCCCATCCAGGTGGGTGGCAAGCTGATCAGCTCAATTATGGACTCTCCTCTACAATCCAAAGACTCGAGACACACCTCTCGAGACGAGTGGAGCAACATCTTATTCTGGAATTGGTACAAAACAATATTGATAGGGCACCAGACTTCGGTCCTTTCCTCCTCCGTTCCAACATGCTCCCTGACTAATCCAATCCCCACCTCACTACCTATGAAATTGCCCACCCTGCATCCATCTATAGATCGAAACATTACTATCTATCGGAGGCAAATTTAAAGAATAGCGCCCAAGTCTACTCCACGGAACACAAGTTGGCGGACTCCACAGTAGGCGCCCCCTTGGACCCGGTCCAAACGGACCTGGTGCGAATTGCCGTAGTATCAATCATCGGGCCGTTATGTTCACGAACGCCGAGATAGATACCAGAGTATTGCCCGAGTCGCTGGAACCTGAAGTTCGAGCTGCGGTTTGGTGCTGGGAGGCGACGGTTGGGACACGGGTATTGGTTCATACGGTGGTCTTTGTGGGAATGTCGGTATGGTCAGGTGATCTTTGTATTTCGTTTGATTTTCATCTTGAAGTTGTATTTAACTGTGGATCTTGCTAAGTGTTTGTGGATTTCCTTGGAATGGGGCGTCAAGAAGCATTTTAGGAGGCCTTTGTGTCCAGATATAGCACAGCGGTCCGAAAGGTGTGAATGGTGCCATAATATGCTATATAATCTGGTAATTGATTGACGCAGTATTTACTTGAACAAAAATAAACGAATCTCATAAGTTTTCCATTCACGATTGTGGGCGAATTGTTGGCTCTCTTTCGCGCGGGATACACTTTACTCAGTACAGACACCCGTCTCCATTTTCGCTTAGCTGTGCCAAGAATGCAAAAGTAAACAAAGAACATGTCAGCATAGTGAAAGCTCCTGAGATCAATGGCAGTCCCACATACACCAAATCAAATATCTTCTTTGATTTAGGTTAATTCAGAGCATAGGTGACGGGCATTGCATCAGATGTCACTTACTGCTCGAGTCAGACAGATTCTGCTGCATGGACTGGCTAAAATGTGCTGCAGCCCCACCCATTCCTCAGAGTATGCGACAATGTGACGAGATAATTTTGTGAGTAAATTCATCGATTGTTTAACTTGCTTCTCTGATCCTTGCAGAAAGATGCAATAAGATGAGGGGAGGTCTCGTAAGGTACAACTACCGCAGCCAGCCCGCATTTTAGGCAGTGCGTATATCTTCTGGGTAAATTCAACGCGTTGACCTCACCATGCCCAGCATCTCATGCATACGTTCGTATTCGATCCGCTGCATATGTAATGTCCGCAGCATCAGTCATTAACTTTTTGGCCATACTGAAAAAGTATAAATCACCGATGCGCCACCCCTTCAGAACCATCACGTAGAAACGCCTTGAAGAATGCCGCTGCCCAGATATGATTCCAATCCCATCAAAGCCGTGTCTTTCGTTCGCATTTAACAATGCCAAGATTACTACAGAGTAAAATCGAAGTCTTTAAAAGCCGCCTTGAAAACGTCGATATCTTTCTTCTCCTCTTCCTCGGACTGGACGTTGTCCTTCCACTGGATCCGCTTCTCCAAACCAAGTAGCTTCGCTAGGACGATACGACCGAATTGCAACGAGAATCGGACTGTATCGTCGAACGGAAGAGTCAGGCACTTCGTGCTACCATCCGGATGTTCGTCTGTGGGAGGTGACCAGATCCAGACTCGGAAGAAATCGCCCTCCATTTCACCAATACCTGGATCCCGAATCTCAAATGGCGAGTATTTGTGGTTCTCAGCTTCGACGCGAAAAGCAGCTTCAACCAAGCCTTTCGAGATGGTCTCTGCAGGCATAGGGATAAACTGCCAATGTGTGTGAACTCCATTAATCTTGCTAATCTCGTATGTGACAGCACCAAGTTTGTTTCCACTGTCCTTGGCAATCATCGACTGCAGTGACTCCTTAAATTTGTTCATTTCCGCAAATGTCTTCTCTTGTGCTCCATCTTCCTTGGGAATCAGGGCCAGGGTTTGTGAATGGGTGAGAGGGATGATAAGAGCATGCCCAGGATGGTTGATGCCCAGCTCAGCATACGTAGTTGAAGTGGTGAGGGGTCCTTTCGCAATCGTGAGATAGGCATCGTCGCCAATAGATGAGATTAGGTGGGTTTCCAAATTCGGATTTGAAAGGCAGAAGTAGCATTGGTCAGGTGTCGGGGGAGGTCCTCGCTCATTCCGCCGACGCTTATTGCGATAGCCATTGTCGTGGGGGGTGTACCGAGAATATGGTTCGGGCTCGAGCGCCGTTCTTTTCTTCGGCCTAGGAGTGAAGGGTGACATAGTTGTTCCGGCTGGCAGAGCAGCTGAGCGATCGGGAGCTGCCTGGAGTGAGAATGCATACATTGACCTTTGCTTCGTCGTATTTCCATATGCTGCTAGAGAAATGAACCGCGTGACAGGTTTGTAGTCTGGATGGTCCGGGGAGGGGTCGAAGAAGAAGGGTTCTCGTTCGTAGAAAAAGGTAGGAGTAATCGAGAAGTGGTAACGCGGTTTGAGATAAGCACACAGATCTGCAATGTGTTCCAATCCCGTCGGGGGAGCTATATCTCCAACTGGAACAACAACTTTAGACCCTGTTCTGACGGAAGTTGGCCAGCATGTCGTGAGCAGAATGTCTGCTGAGTTCGCGCCGTGAAGAGCTTTTGCATCTCCAACTGTGTGATATGGCAGGTATTTTTCCTTTGACAGGCCTCCTACAACTGTTTCATCCAGCTTGCCTCCCAGTGTAACGATCTTGATTCCCTCGGAGGTTTTAGTTGTACTTCGCTTTCCTAGGTAGTGGAGGTTTGCGCATATCTATACAACCAGTCAACCAAATTGTGGCCCCGTAATTCTGCTGCCTCCTGTCTCATACCTCTTCATCTTTCTCGATCTTATCTATAATTCGCTGGGGAAGAGAAGTTGTGCCAACCGTGAAATATGTCGGGAGGGGAATGTTGATTCTGCCTTCCAAAAGATCCCCAACGGCCGTATCGTCCTCCGCAAACAAATTTCCCGCAACGACTGCGAGCGAAAATTGGTTGCTGACATGTAGCTTCGACACCTTTGCGAACACGGATTGCAATTGACCATAGACGTCCCCAAGGACGAGGCTGGGAGGAGTCAGCTCAGTCCCTAATAATTCAACTGAGGGATGGTGCTGGCGGGGATTTGGAAAATGATATGACAACTCGTAGACTTTACTCACATTTTCGAAGACATATCTTGCTTGACGTCTGGCATTGTGTCGCCAGTTGAAGGTTGTAATGAAGCTGAAGAGTAAAGTTGCGACGCGACGGCGAGCTTTTCTAGAGAAAGCTTGAGCTGGGCTTATCGAGCTCTACTTATCTTAGCGCCACGATAGCGCGTCCGCGAACTTCGAGAATTAAATTGTGAAAACACATCTTATTGAAAGACGAAGAAGTTCTCAATTTGAAGCCACGGACATAGAGAGTGGATAGACACGCCTCTATAAATGGCAATGAACTGTACGCGATCCAAAGCGTTGGAGACTTCTTGTGAAGTGAAGAACAAGCCCATCTTCATCGCTCCCAGAACAGAACCGCTAAGCTCAATACAGCGATTCTGCCGCTTGCTACCGACCTCCAGTCGCAAAAAATAAATCTGCTGTAAGAGATTCCGCGATATCGATTCCAATACCTTCCCCTCCACGATTTCCGCGACACTGCGCCCCGGTGCGCCCAAAATTCCACGATGCCGGTCAACAACTCAGGGAGGATTGTCAAGACCCGGAAGGGCAAAAAGGGTACTGCTCACCAAAAGAATCACCGGTGGGAGTCCTTCACAACGAAGATCTCCAAGTTAAATTCTCTCGACCCAATCCGAAGAGTTCGCCGCCACGATATAGATACCGAGGATCTGTCTGCGACTACATCATATCTCAGAGCTGGGTTGGACAAATGGGCGGAACTCAATATGTCCGAAGGGTTCATAATGTTCTCCCGTGAGATGTCGGATTTGACGGAGAGCTTGCCGCAGATTGTGCATTCGGAAGACAAAATTATGGGCTTGTTTGTTACATACATCGAGAAGAGGGAAAGAGAGTCTCTGGAACCGCTGTTAGAATTATTGACGGATTTTGCGCATGACTTGGGGGCTCGATTCGAAAAGCACTACCCCAAATCTCTCGAACTTATCACTTCTATAGCGGGTATGCTACAAGATGTTGCGGTTATTGAATGGAGTTTCACAAGTCTGGCATTCATGTTCAAATACCTGTCAAAGCTTTTGGTACCGGATCTACGGCCTACATACGATTTGATGGCGCCACTGTTGGGAAAACAGCGCCAAAAACCACACATCGCTCGATTTGCCGCAGAGGCCATGAGCTTCCTGATCAAAAAAGCTGGAGCTCCAGCCCATAGGTCGACTTCGTTGCCTCTAATTGTCGAATATGCGAAGAAGGATCTCCAGAGTATCCAAGGGACAAAGGAATTTGGTCTCTACTACCATGGGCTGATGACATTATTTGCCGAGGCAATGAAAGGCAACGGATTAAGCGTACACACGACTGGTCCAGCGATTTTTAAATCTTTGTTTCTCGCTCTAGAAGAACCGGATTTGGAGTCGAGAGAAAGCTCGGTATGGATGAACGTCATCTGCGGTGTCTTGACAAGCATCATACATCATTGCAGTTCTGATACCTTTCCAGAAGTTTTGGATGTTGCGCTGGAAAATGCTAAGACTTCGGTGGAATTATTTCAGCAAGATCCGTCCAAGTGCAGTTTACGGAGGTTGCTTCTATCTGCGCGGGTCTTGGGGATTGCTGCTGGGGTGCGGAAAGGTACAAGAGTGAAGAACTGGACGGGCCTCCTCATGGCCATGGCAAGCGCACTCAAGGCCATCACGAAACACTCCAATCTCGTTCTTGAAAACGAAGACATGGATGTCTGGAATTATCTGATACTCAGTATCTCGATCGCATTCCAGTATGCTCCAATGGACACACTGATCACCTTTATCTCTCCCTTCATGGACTCGCTCACCAAGGATCCGCTGATGACGTGGTTCTTGACGTTCTGTTCCTATTTTTCAGAAGTAGATGCTGAGCGATTTCGAAGTATAGCTTTGCCATACTTTCGGAGGTCTGTCCATTTCTCCCATATTTGATGTCAATCTGCTAATTTGAAGCAGATTCATTGTCGCACATTGGTCAGATGCTGAGAACGGAGACACATTCTCTGTCCTACTGCCGAAAATGGTCTCCTCTGGTGTCTTGCCTAGTCGATATGGCAAAGATGGGTTTGTTTTACCGCAATCCTGGCAAGACCAGATCGTAAGCAAGTTCGAGAGATTGGAAGTTCAGCCATTTCCAGAACAATCATCGCCGTATGATCGAAGTCCAACGACATGGCACGACCGGTGTTTACCGAAATATAACGCGCTACTGGAGGTCCTCGATTGCACTGTTGTACATCCTTCAACAAATGCGAGGATCTCGGAGATTCTGTTGCGGAAGTTGAAGCTTGCTCTACGGCCGTCGTCGTCTCTTGCCCCCGAAGAAGCAAATTTCATCGTTGGTCGTGGCTTCAGCTCCTTTTCTCGAATGACGAAGGGAGCGGGCGAGGTGGATCGAGCCCTTGAGCCACTACTCCATGCAGCAGCTCCGAGATATGCCAGGCTTCCTCAATTCCTCGAAGCTTTACTTGATTACGAGACAAGTCTTGCATCTTCACCGGTACCAAAATCAGCATCACCTGAAAAGGACTCTGATTCAGATGCCGATGCTGACCTTCTCGTCACATCGCTCATTTCCAATCTTTCCACCGACTCTCATGATTTGCGATACCTTTCCTTGCGACTCCTGGACCACATTTATACTATAGAGCATGGCTCATCTTCTCAATGCTTATCAATCATGATTATGGTTGAGAATTCGACCCTCGATCCCCAAGCAGTGCGATCTGCTTCGATGCATATTCGAAAGCTAGCAACAATGTACACCAACGAACCGTCCGATTCCTGGGTCAAGGAATCTATTCCAGCATTCTGTTTCGGAATGCTCACAGTGAAGTTGAGAGAATTATGGGAACAAGTCGCCGCTTCACTCAAGCAGATCGCGGAATCTAAAAGTGGAGATGAAGCTGTAGCCAGACTGGCTTTCGAGTGGCTCGAAAGGCCGTCAATGACTGGAGATGGACACAAGAGCTCTGATGAGCAGGATAGAAACAATGGCATGACAGACTTCGAATGCTCAAATCTGATGAAGCTCGATAAATTAGCCGAAGAAGCAGATTTAGGAGTCGCGAAGTCACGAGATACTATGCTGCAAAAATTCGCTGAAGCGCAAGAACTTGTTTCTGCACAGCCCAAGTCAGCCAGAGTTCAAGCCTTGATGGTTCTATCAGCCGCCTCAAATGTGGCCGAGAAGCGCTCTCGCATACTGGTTCCTATGTTTCTGTCATGGGCAAAGCAGAATCCAGAAACCGAACAATCTGAGGACAATGACGAGCACCGTCTCAGTGACTGGACAAGAAACGACCAGAAGGCCCTGCTGAATCTGTTCAGTCTGTTCGGCAATCCAAAATCCTTGCATCGTTCGGAAGATGTCTACAATGCTCTCTTGCATCTTCTTGCCAATGGTGACATTGAGATCCAGAAATCGGCTCTCAAGGCAATCTTCGCCTGGAAAAATCCTAATATCCGGCCGTACGAGGAAAACCTTCTGAATCTGCTTGACGAGGCAAGATTCAAGGAAGAGATTGCTATCTTACTTCAGGGCCAGACGCTTGTGCAAACAGAGCACCGCCTGGTTCTTATGCCGGTATTACTCAGGGCGATTTACGGTCGTTCAATCTCAAGAAAAGGAGCTGCTAGTGGTCGACAGGGTATGGAGGCTCGAAGGCTGACCATCTTGCGCAACCTTGGCAAGGAGGATATGGAAGGTTTCCTGGACATCGCGCTCGGTGAATTGGCAGACGTACGGCTGCTCGAAGGTGGTTCTGTCCGCGACTCCCTCTTCAATGTTGAAGTGATGAACATCAGAAAACAAGTTGGTTTCACTCACATGATAGAGGGCATGCTGAAAGAGCTGGCAACTAAGGTCGCACCTATGGCGGGGAAGTTGATAGATGCGATACTATACTGCATCGTCTTCGCTTGCCGTCAGCTGCAAGATGAGCCTGAGAATACTGAAGAGTCTGTCGGTGTGACCACTCAAACATCTCTTCTTAAGGTAGTCCGCCAAACGGGCTTGAAATGCCTGGTGCTGCTATTTACTAACGCTCCGGATTTCGACTGGTCACCGTACATGGACACCATAAGTAAGGAGATTATCTCTCCTCGACTAGAGAATCTACCTATCGAGACTGGCCAAGGTGTTTCTGTCATCCTCCGATTATTCTCGACTTGGGCTGTTTCGCCGAAGCTGGTGTTTTTCTTCGCCCCGGAAATGTTGTCTAAAGTGGCCGAATGTCTGGCACCGCCCAAATCAAAAGACGAGGTCAAGCGGTTCGTCCTCAAGGATATCATTCAGAAGATTATCGGGCTTTCACGCCAAGATACCACAGCCGCGACTCCGGCGAAGGAGTTGAGCTCGAAAATCAAGGAAGAAATACTTACCCCAAGCATGGAGTTCTTTCTGGTGCAGATTGGCGGCGTCCTTCGCAGCCAGGGTGATATGGGTAAGGAGTTGCTAGAGTCTTGCGTTGGAACTGTGTCAGAGCTGGCAGAATTCGTGACTACATCTACGCAGGCTCAGAATCTAGTTGATGTTTCCATCTTTTTGCTTGATCAGCCGACTCGCCGAGTCAAGCCTAAGGAGAAAGGAGCTTTGTTAGTCGTACTGGAACACTTCGTCCCATTGTACGATTTGCAAAATGATGCGGATCTCAAGGATCGGGTATTCAATACAGTCACCTCGTTGTTCGGCTTCTTTAAAGATAACGAATCCCGGCAAGGATTAAGTCGAGTGTTGATGGTTTACGCCGAGAAAGATCCGGTCATGGGGGATGTCGCGGACATCTGTATGGGTCTCAATTCCTTTCTGGGCAATCGACTGGATGAACCTGATTATGACCGTCGAATCAAAGCATTCAATACCTTGAATGCTCGGGGAGGCTTTAATGCTCGCCAATGGACACCTCTGCTCTACAACATGCTCTTCTACATTACCCATGACGAGGAATCAGGGATCCTGTCTTCCAATGCGTCCGATACGCTATGCCAGTTCATCAAGACTGCACAAGCTGCACAAACAGAACAAGATGCCTTCATGGCTCTACTCTCATCAGTATTGATGCCTGCGCTATACAACGGTGCTCGACACGAGTCTGAGCTTATCCGAAGAGAATACCTAAAGGTTATGGGCAAGCTTGTGGAGACATTCCCAGAATGGACTGAGGTTAGCGACATGAAAGTCCTTGCCGCAGACCCTAGCATTGAGGGATCCGAGTCTGAACCATCTCAGTCATTTTTTGAAAGTATTTTGGACATTGGTAAAGGACGACGTCCAGCAGCGCTCAAACGCCTATGCGATGCCGCGGAAAGTGGCAAGCTGGGTAGCAAGAACACTGCCCATTTCTTGATTCCCTTACTAGAGCACTTCATCTTCGACAAGGCAGATGGCAACGATGCCAGTCAGCTTGCGTCTGAGGCAAGTACTGCCATTGGAGTTCTGGCAACATGTCTGGAGTGGCAACAATACCGCGCATTACTTCGCAGATATATCGGGTATATCGAATCCAAGGATCAGCCCAAGCAGATGATTAGGTTGCTAGGGAGAGTTATAGATGCTCTGAACGTTGACACTCCAGCTACAACATTAGGAGATGATGCCGAAACAGATCGGACCATGAATGTGGACACAACGGTGAACGCGATCAAGTCCACCGATCTGAGTACCTTGACCAAGACGATGCCACGACTCGATAAATTCGCCGACGACATTACTTCTAACATCCTCCCACCACTGACTTCGTATCTTCACGACAAGGACGAGTCAACTGTCAGTCTAAGAGTACCAGTTGCAATCATTGTCGTTAGACTGCTCAAGCTCCTCCCGCGAGAGCAGCTGAACTCTCGGCTGCCAGCAGTCTTGACTGATGTGTGCCACATTCTCCGGAGTAAAGCTGCCGAGTCACGAAAGATGACACGAGATACATTGGTTAAAATCTGTGTGCTTCTCGGTCCAACCTGCATTGGATTCGTCCTCAAAGAGCTGCGTAGTGCCTTACAGAGAGGCTATCAAGTCCACGTCCTGTCCTTCACCATGCATTCAATATTGGTAGCTACCACCCCCGACCACGCTCCTGGCGATCTGGATTACTGTCTGGGACAGATCGTTGACATCATTACGGACGATATCTTCGGTGCCACAGGTCAAGAGAAGGATGCAGAAGAATACACAAGTAAGATGGAAGAAGTCAGGAGCAGCAAGAGTTACGACTCTATGGAGCTCATTGCCAGTACAGCGACTTTGAGCCGTCTCACAGATCTAGTGACACCCATTCGCAAACTTTTGCAGGAGAAGCTCAACATCAAGATGGTGCGCAAGGCCGACCAGCTCCTAAATCGTATCAGCAATGGACTGCAAAGAAATCGAGCAGCGAACAGCAGAGACAGTCTTATCTTTTGCTACGAGGTCATTCAAGACGCCAATCGCGAGCAGAAGCCAAATGAGAGAAAGAAGATCGATCACAAGCTCAAGAAATATTTGTCAACGAAAGGCGCCAAGAGAGGCCTCGATCGAGGAAGCACGACAGTGTATACTTTCAAGATTGTCAGATTTGCTTTCGATGTCCTGCGAGCTGTATTGAAGAAACATGATTCTTTGCGTAGTGCCAAGAATCTGACAGGTTTCATTCCAGTGCTTGGAGACGCCATCGTGGAAGCTGAAGAGGAAGTCAGAGTATCCGCCTTCAAGACCCTCACCACAATTGTCAAAGTTCCACTTCTGGAAGAGCCGAATTGGACCAATCTGTACCGTGTCGCTGCTGCCGAGGCGACAAAGTCGGTGATCGAAAGTCCCCAGACCGACTCTGAAATTGCACAAGCCGGACTGAAATTGGTCTCAGTTATACTTCGCACCCGCCCAGACGTCAAGGTCAAAGATACCGCCGTTGACAATTTATTGGGCAAGCTGAGGCAAGACATCACGGAGCCAGAACGTCGGCATGTCACATTCGGCTTCCTCCGCGCTGTGCTCGATTCCAAAGTTGAGACTGCAATTGTGTACGATGTTTTGGATTATGTTGGTGAGCAAATGGTTACGAATTTCGACAAAGATACCCGCGATCTGGCTCGTGGCGCATTCTTCCAATTCCTGTCAGAGTACCCACAGAAGAAGGCCAGGTGGTCGAAGCAGCTCAAGTTCATTGTTGGTAATCTGAACTATGACCGTGAAGGAGGAAGGCTATCCATCTTGGAGCTGGTCTATCTCTTGTTGTCCAAGTCAACTGATGATGTTGTTCAACAAGTCGCCACAGCAGTATTTAAGCCACTTTACGAAGATCGTCTGAACAATGAAGAGAGTGAGAAATGCCGTATTGTAGCATGTGAGGTGCTGAAGGAGATCTTCAAGAGATCCGATGCAGAACGAACCAACAGCTTCCTCAGCCTTCTCCGAACAGGAATCAGAAGCGATGACGAAGACATAGTTCGCGTTTCTCTTCAAACATTCCGTCTGTACTACGACTCAAATGCCAGCGAAGATGGCGATATTCCTCTCCTGATGGACCGCATCTCCAGTATCGGTAAATCGGCCGAAGATCCAGGATCCGACATGGGCCAGATCTTCGAAGCTCTGCTCTTAAGTAATAGTCTTGCCGAGAAATTTTCAGAGATCCTCTTTTCAAGGTCAACGTCGCAGTCGTTCTGGACCATCATGCGAGCCTGTCTCTCGTACCCGCATGAATGGGTCAAGCTTTCCGCGTCCAAACTCTTCAACTCCTACTTCGCCGATTTCGCTCGCACAAACGCTGATACGGATTTGAAGCTTCCACTCAAGGGCTCAGGTGGTTTGAAGCTTACAGGCGAGGACATTCAAGACCTCATTCGACGAACTACGTACTCCTTCAACACCCCTGCATTCAGCAATCCGGCAACACCAGAACTCATCAAGAATCTCGTCTTCCTAGCCCGTTGTGCAGGAGCCAACGATCTCAAATGGCGTAGCTGGCAAGCTGCCGAAGATGAGGACGAAGACGAGGAAGACGATAGCGAGAAGGACAGCAGAACGGCCCTCCACTTCTTGCTGAGACGCCTCTCCTCGCTCCTCAGAAAAGAGATCTCACCACCCCGCCTCCCCACTCTCCTCC
>JAFJYH010000525.1:0-19822 GCA_017365405.1 Cadophora malorum | reverse complement strand
CCCTCCCCCACCCCCACAACAGAAACACACACTCTCCTCTCCGGCCGCACTCTCACCGTCAACCTCGTCGGTCACAACCCTCTCTGGGGTCACCACCTCTGGAACGCTGGCCGTCTAATCTCCACTTACCTCGAGAAGAACCCTTCTCTCGTCAAAGACAAGACGGTGCTTGAGCTAGGTGCTGGAGCAGGATTGCCGAGTTTGGTGTGTACGGTCCTGGGAGCGAGGAAGGTGGTTGTGAGTGATTATCCGGATCCGGATTTGGTGGGGAATTTGTGGAGGAATGTTGATGCGTTTTATGATGGGGAGAAGGAAGGGAAGGAGGGGAAGGATGGTGTTGCGTTGAGTGAGAGGAAGGAGGAGAGAGCGTTGGTTGCGGAGGGGTATTGTTGGGGTGGTGATGTGGAGCCTTTGCTTGAACATCTTCCGTCAGACTCTGACGAGAATGAAGCGAAAGGCTTCGAGGTGTTGATTTTGGCGGACTTGTTGTTCAATCATTCGGAACATGGCAAGTTGGTGTCGACGATTGAGAATACGCTGCTGAAGCAAGAGGATGCAAAAGCATTGGTGTTCTTCACGCCTTATAGACCGTGGCTGTATGAGAAGGATATGGCGTTCTTTGATCTGGTAAGGGAGAGAGGGTTTGTGGTAGAGAAAGTTTTGGAGGAGAAAATGGAGAAGGTTATGTTTGTGGAGGATAGAGGGGATGAGGAGTTGAGGAGGACGGTGTTTGGATTCGTGGTTAAGTGGAAGTTATAGGCAGGTTTTCCAGTATCAAAAAGAACGAAGGAACCTTCTTGATAACCAAGCTGAATGTCCATTTTCGGCAGGAATGCTATACACTTAAGCCAGGACCGGTTTCAACAAACCCTACTGGCATCCCAGCGCCCTCGGCCCGACATTGCTGTTTCCACTACAAACGACTCCAACTCCCTAATATACCTCTCCAGTTCCTTCGCCAACGCTAAAACCCACCCCTCGGCAACCTCACAAGCACCGAATGCCCCATCCGGATCTTCCACCCCTCATTCCAAATCCCTACACTGCCTTGCCTCCCCATTGCTCTCCTCAACTACTAACAAACACCACTACTTCAGCACCAACGACGTTCGGATACCGACCAGCGAAATATAACGCTGAATATCCACCCAGATGAACATCGATAGTCCCTGCTTCTGAGACTCAGTCTTTGGCGCGCCAATGAAGCCGAAGTTCGGACTCTTGCCAGGAGCTGCCTGTACGTCTGGCATCCTGATGCCATCACAGTCGAGTGTAGTCAAGCTTTCTGCGCTGCCAACAACTTCGCGCTTGCGGGAGTCGAGTGCTCTCCGAAGTGCTACTGTACTGCCACAACCAGCTAACTATTTCTGCAACACTTGGTGGCTACACCGACTGCAAATACTCTTGAAGTTTGAGGTGGACCAGTACGCTTAGAGTGTTTGACAACACTCCCTTTGTCTACCCCTCTCATCCGAAGAGTGTAGGATAATACACATATCAGGACGGTTAACAAGATGCGCCTGCTGGCTGTCTGCTCGGAGCATTCGTGTATGCTGATGGGCGAATATGTCAGTTGAACCTTGCGTTGCTTCCTGTCAGTCAAATATGCCAGATGGGAAATATGCTGGTGACGAATATTGTAAGTCCCGTTTCAAAATATGCTCGCTCTTGCGTCAAGACCTCTCGAGGAAACCACCACTGACACGTTTTAGTAGCAAGCGAACGTTACTACGCTTCAAAACTAACAGCAACAGCTGTTCAAGCGTCCGAAGAGCTGTAACATGTTGTGTAGCGGGAACAACAAGGAATATGGTGGTGCAGAAGGCTTGCTGGATGTGTGCAAGTACCAGCCAGTGCTGCTCAGAGACAGGAGGTATGACGGAGACTATCTACAGGCATTTGAGCGTCGAGCCAGTGGCGTTTGAAATTTGCTGTATAGAACATACATAGATAGACTAATGGCTTATATTGCTGGCTTCTCATCACTTCCTAATGTTTACGTCGAGCCGAAGTTTGAAAGGGGTTATGCGAGCTTACCCAAAACATGAAGAGGATAAGGGCAATTTAATTTATTGCTCAACATTCTACATTGTATTTACTAAACTTAAGAGACCAGCATGCTCGCTTATCAGACACCAAATCCACAAACCATTCGTTTACGCCTTAGACTCCAACCTCTACAGGTCTAACTCATTACCACGCTCGCTTCCAATATGCATCATCTATCTGTCACCATTAATCCCATATGATACATATATCCCACCTCACTTCCTCACCACAACTCTACAAATCATGCCTGGCCCTCTTACTCGCCTTCCTAATCCTCTCCCCATAAAAGTACAACACAAACGGAATCGGAATAAACGCAATCGACAAGAACCCCAACAACGAACTCGCCCACGCGACCCCAAGCTTCTTATACATCGCGCTCGCAAACAACGGGAACCCCGCACCGAAACTCGATCGGAAGAAATCGTTGCCTGCTAGCACAGAAGCAGCGTACTCGGGGTATGCATCACCGAGGTAGTTGAGCACGGAGTTGAAGAGTAGGAAGGCGCCGATGGTG
Source organism: Cadophora malorum (assembly GCA_017365405.1). Lineage (NCBI taxonomy): Eukaryota > Fungi > Ascomycota > Leotiomycetes > Helotiales > Ploettnerulaceae > Cadophora > Cadophora malorum. Next base: position 17,256 of record JAFJYH010000525.1, on the reverse strand, counting down.
AAGAATGAGGAGCCGATGATGGGCACGATCCAATGAACAGATTCACGGGACGACCAGCCAAACCAGAACATACAGATTGGGATGCAGAAGGCGCCTACGAAGGCGGGAGGGAGACGTTTCTCGGGTTTGAGTTCGCCGTTCTCGTTGAATTGAGGTTCTTGAATGTAGTACAGGTAAGCGAAGAAGGGGCCGATGACTACGAAACCGCCGACTAGGATGCCGACGAATGAGAGGCCTTCGAGACCGAGGTTGAAGCCGTAGATACCGGTGAAGACGATCACGAAGGACTCGAACCAGATGTATAACAAGCCGTAGATGAGCGCGATGTAGAGGTTCAGCAGGAAGAGAATGGGCTCGGTGAACGTCAGCGAGAATGGACGGATCAAAGTCATCATCGCGATGTCCTTGGCAGTCATCTGCTCGCCTTGGATCTCTGGCTCGCACTTTAGATCGCTTCGACCTGTAAGCTTGCGGAGACGACGACTGCGTCTGTACAGGATGTTCGCTGAGCTCGTCTCAGGCAGACAGACAATCAGCACAATGAGTGCGAAGCCTGAGAGCCAGAGGAGTTCCCAGATCGGCCACTTCCAACCTTTATGTTGCGCAGCGAAACCACCGATTAAAGGTCCCAAGACTGGACCGCAGATAGCGGCAAGTCCCCAGACGGCAATGGCATATGCTCTCTTCGCAGGGCGATACATATCACCCAAAGACGCACCACCCGTAGCCAGGACAGGCGAGCCGAAGAACCCAGTCAAAAACCGGAATGCCAGAAGCATGCCGAAGTTCTTAGCGTAGATGACGCCGAATTGGAAGAATACAAAGACGACGAGTGTACCGATGTAGATTGGATTTCGCCCGATCTGAGGGATCTCGGACATGGGGGCCCATATCATGGGACCGAGACCGTAGCCTGCTACGAAGAGGGTCAGGCCGAGTGTTGCGGCGACGGTGGAGACGCCGAAGACTTGGGTGATTTCTTGGGTGCCGGCGGAGTAGATGGCGGAGCCGATGTAGACGGAGAATGTGAGGAGGCAGATCATGCCTGTGACGAAGAACTTCTTGGGTGTGCTCCAGTTGAGTGGGTTCTAAGGGAGAGTGTTAGATATTTTGGTATGTTTTGAAAGCTTAGGATTGATGTATAGACAGTGAAGAACATACCTCTGGATCATTTTCTCCATACCAAGTAACAACCGAGACGTCTCTCCCCTTCTCAGGATCAACGGGCACACAATTGATTTCATTCCTCTGCTGTCCATTATCCAAACTTCCCAGTCTCGTCTCTGAGCTATTCCTCGGTCCACCGTTCTGTCCAAGCACAGCTTGATTCTGACCAGCTCTATTCTCAGACTCTTCGTCCTTCTGCCAAATTCCTCTCTCAGGACTCTCGGAATCATCTGTATCTTTCGTCTCATTCTCGTTTTCCTTCTCCTCTTCACCAGTATGACCATGATGCGCCATCCGTCCGCTCTTCTCCTTGTCGACATAGCGTTTCCATAACGAGGAATCGCGCTCTTCTTCAAAAGTCATCACTTTCCCTTTCGTGACGAGCCGTAGGAAATGTCCGAAGACGGTGTCGCGGACGAGTTCCTTCATCTTGAGGACTTTCTCGTGGACCGAGAACAGGCCAAACGAGATAGATGAAAGCGTTGGAGGGCAAGGAAATGAGGTATAGTTCAATTGATAATATGTAAAGAGAAGGGGAGAAGGAACATATATGTAAAAAGAACCCTTGATAGCTCATATTCAGATCGATCGGCGTTCCACTTACCTCACGGTACCTGCGGACATCCAGAACAAACATGATATCACAATTCCCATCCTCAGCCAAGCCCACAGACCCCTGAAAAAAGAGCCTCTCATCACTCTCCAGCACCCCTAGCTCAACCATTCCCATCCAAAAAAAAAATGCCCAAAAAGCATCTCTTACCGTCACATAACGCTCTAGCCCCCAGACTTAGCTTCGGCCTTCGGACCCTATACACCCTCGAGCAGTGATCAACCAGTAAGCTTTCCCCAAGCCGGCAACGATTAAGGTATAAGCTTATGATCTCATGCCCTGCAGCCTCTAAATTTTGTTATGAAATCTCCAAAATACTTGTCGCTTAACTGATTTTGGTTTGGCGGAGGCGCCTTGGCGAGTCGGGTAATGACGTTCAAGACTTTCCCTTTCCTCTCGCCTTTCGCCTCGAGCCGGAGCCCAACGTCAACACTAAAGTAGATCCAGAATCTGATCTGATTTGCATCTGCATTGCAGATTGAAAAGGCTTTTTTCGATCTCGGCACGGTTATTTGGTGGATTAGTAATAAGGGGACACTGGGTGACGATGGGAGAAATAAAGGTTCGGGTTTATGGAGAATGGGATTCTCCGTTTCTTCGATATGACTTTGTTAGTGCCGAGGTCTGGATATACATGACTTATGTAGCGACAGACTTGTTACTAATGCGCAGATCCAGGAAAAGCGATGGATAGATGAGTATGGTCTTTGAGATGTCTCGATATACTCAACAAACTTTCCTAAACAGATGTTGAGAACGTGAAGTCAAAGTCTCTCGTGGCACTTGCTGGCTAAGAAGCATGCTATCTCCTAGAGGTAGTCTCTCTCCCCAAGTACGGACACGAATATTGAAGCCTGGAGGGCTACGTGTAAAGTTTGTGCATTAAGAACTAAATAACCACAATAGCTCGCACAGTACCAACTTCATCGTAGGTAGACCTGTATATGTATAGGCAATGCTGTGGCATCTCTCCTAAAACGGCATGATGATTCCAAGCTCAACCCGAAGCCAAATCCGAACACCGTCGCAGTGCATGCTCCCATTTCAAACCCAATTCCAAATCTGATTCACCCAGCGCCAGAAAATTCTACGCCTGTTTTCCCCACAGATTCCTTCGATGAATCTCCTTCCCAATGAATAGCACACTATCATCTCAACCCATGCCCCTCATCCTTCTCCTCCCCCACTTTCAAAGCCTCCTTCACCGTCTCTTTCACCTCCTCAATCGGCCTCAACTTAACCTCCAACATCCTCTTACCCCCCAGATCCCTAACCATATCCACCAGTTTCCTACTCGAATCAAGCTCCGCAACATCATCACCCCCACCAATCGTAAGTCCGTTGATCAGGACATTCGGTACTGTTTTCCTGCCTGTGAGATCTGCGAGTTTGGCTTGTAGTTGCGCGCCGAGTGGGTGCTGGTCGAGTTCTACGACGTAGGGTTTTGGATCGATCAGATATTTCTCGAGGAGGATGCCTTTCGCTCTTGCGGAGTGAGGGCAATATGACTTCGAGAATATGATTACTGTATTATTGTCAGCGGTGCTCAAAATCCCATAATCCTAGGCTCAACACAGTACGTGGAAGGGTAGGATTGCAATAGCAACCAGGCGGGGAAGAACTCACTAGGCGCCTTCTTCAAAATGGTATTAAACTCTGCCTTAACCTCCTCTTCCTCCTGACTCTCCTTCTCCTCCTCCTTCACAGGAACTTGCGCCTCACTCCCCCCAGCACCAAACTTCTTTCTCCCCGCAACACTCTTCTCCGCGCCCTCGGCCGCACTCCCAATACCCACAACCTTAGACGGCGGATCTGGCTTCGGCGCCTTCAGATTCGCATTGTCCTTTGCAATCTGCGCCGCCTCCTTCAGCCTCGCCCTCGACGCCTCCTTGTCATCCTCATCGCTTCCACTGCCAGGACTCGCGCCTACGACTTTCCCCTTCCCAGCTGTTGAGGCTCCGCCACCGACTGGCGTCCTCTCGAGCGCGGATTTGGTCTTGTAGAAGAAATCGCCTGTTTGCGAGGATTCGAGGTCGTATTTGGAATTGGAGGATGAGGAGGTGGTGTAGAAGAAGAGGGTTATGATGGCCATTACGAGGAGGAGGGAGAAGACTTTGATGCGGCGCATGGACGGCATGCTGGAGGTGGAGGGGGATCGCCGCGAGAAGATGGGCGTGGTGTTGATTGCTGGAGATTTTGAGCGCTGTCAGCCCGTGAAATTGTGGAGTGTAGTGAAGTCCGCAAAGAAGGAAGAGTGTTCTCCAATTTCGAGAACCACAGCCTCAATGAGACCAAGGTCAATCTTGTGTCAGAAGTGCAGTTCGTGCCGCTCTTGGAGGTTGCAAAAACGGGAGTGGAAGTGGCAACCTCTCAGATCCCAAGCGCTAGCTAGCTACCAGCCGCGAGGCTCGAGAAACGCATTGGTAGAATCGAATCAAGGGATTGACAGCGGGGTGAGTTGGGAAACTCTAAAATATGCAATTGTACTTACGGCTCTGATGATAGCGGGACATCTGAATTGATGTGCCCGAGCTACAGCTCTATATCCTGGGTATGTCAAGTAGATGTGGATGTAAGATCGTCGTTGAAGCCAGAACGTGCCAAGATCAGCTCGGAGAACGAAAGCGTGTTGAGCGAGTGGGTAGCCGTGGAGTGAAATAAAGTATCCCTCAACAGGACCGGAGGTATAGAGATGCAAATCGAGTGTCAAAGCTCATGCGAAAGGGTATCACTTGCTCCCGTCAACGTACGAAAGTATATGTCGTTTGGACGGTCTGTTTCGAGCTGAAGTTTTGAAGGAGGGGGGAACAAGAGCACACGAGATGAGAGAGAGGAGAAGGGATAAGAAAGCTTTGAAATGCGGAGTAGCACTTGACCTGCTTGCACTACAACACGGGTACCTAGACCGGCCGGGCATGGGCTATGAAATAAGGCCACGCGCATCCTGTAGCTCCTCGATCCTATCCGACAGCATCCAGCTGGGCGGGCGACGGCGCGTCCTTGCATCCACTACTCTCCACTATCGTGTCCAGAGGAGGTTAAAGGCCCTGGGAAATCGATAGAGGGCTGTGGAGCCAGGGGATGATCGGTGCAAGTACCCCTGAATCAAAAGAGTTAGGGGTGGAGAAGTATACGGCTATTTTACCCGTATGGTGGTTCGGACAGGGCATGGATGCTTGATGCTGATGGAGGTCGGCTCGGTTAATGCGGCCCTGACGATGATGATGAGACAGATCGTACCTCGAACGGCAGCAGGCCGCCTTCTAAAAAGCTTCTTCCTGGGATGGGCACCCGACAGCCCGTTTGGCGTTTCATGGGAAACAGATGTGAAAACAACCAGAGTGAGCGTCACTTTGAAGGAGGTCAATGTGATACATCACGAGGCTCTGGCAGCGAAAGGTTGCTGGAGGCATGAACTGACGGATGAATAATTGGATTCATTATTAATCCATGGGGATTGCTTCATGGATGGCCGGAATTGCAAAAATGGATGCAATAGAGTACGCGGCTCATTTCCAAGCTCTCTAATCTTCAATACTATGCTATTCTCCGCAGGCAAACATCTCGAGTACTGACCAGACTTCTTGTCTATGTGAAGCAAATATATTATGTATTAGTATCATGAGCAATGCTATACATCGTACGTACGGGTCTCAGCCCAGGTCTTGAACCTCATAATAGTACACCTCCACGGGCTTTTGCCAGCCCTCCAATCCTGTCAACGCCAAAGCTCAAAGCACGCTCCTCCCATCCATGGTACAATACAACTCATCGTACACTCGCCTGCTTATCTGAAGCCCCCAACACTTGCACGCTCTCTCAAGGTCCTCCTTCCCGTCTCGTTCTTTCCATTAGCTGCGTTCCCGGTAACCTTCATCCAGTCGTCCCATTCGCGGGCGATTTCCATAAGAACACCTCCCATGACTGCCGCAGAGGCCATGAGACCATGCCCTTCTCCTTCTAGTACTCGTACTTCGCACTTCTTCATCGTCTTGCCGAGCCATCTGACATTCTCAACAGGCACTCTGGTATCTTTGCTACCGTGATGAATGACAACTGCACGAGTGATGTCAACATATCTGAAGCCGATGGTGTGGCGCCGTTCCAAGCAGACCAATAGGTCGACCGCAGGATTAGCTCCAGATGTTGCCAGATCCCAGATGGCATGCGTAAGTCTTGTGTCGTAAGTCATTTGGCGTTCCTTGTCTGCAAGCGTATTGGCTGCAGCTGCTATTATCGCAGCCTCGTTGTTTGGATCTGTAGGATCCTTGGCTGCTCTTTCGAGAGCCCCTGGTTCAGATGGATCTGGATAGATTGTGGAGTTTCTGCCATGATTTTCCTTGTCCAGTCCTGGAGTGACAGTGCTCCTTCCAGATGGTGCTGGAGTGTCGCGTCCAGTGGACTTGCGCTTACGTCCCTTGGATTTTGGCAGACTGCTTGTTATTGAGCTGCTAGTAGCACTCATGAAGCTCGAATTTGCTGCCTTGAGAATGGGAGTTGGGAGGGCGCGGAGAATGCGCTGTGACGTTGGTAACGAGTTGGCTGGTGGTGAGGCGACTTGAGCTCCAAAGACACTCATCTGAGAAGGGGGGATCCATGGCGCAAGGAGGTGAATCCGGCCCCGGATATGTTGAGGCATACGAAGAGCGGTAGCGAGCGCATATATGGCACCGGCTGAGTGGGCTAAGATGGAAAATTTGGTAATCTTCAGTGTCTGACATATTGCGTACACATCATCTACAATATATTAGTGCTTGAATCAAGAACACACCAGGGAGCCTTACCTGGCCAGCTCAGAGGAGTTGCAGTCCCGTCGTTATACGGCTCACTATCTCCAACACCAGGTCGATCCGGGGTAATCAACCGCAATTTGAGAGTCAAAGCAAGCTCATCGTAGAATGCAGTAATATATCTGGTCAATCCCATGCCGACACAGCAAAACACGGCAAATCCTTCAGAATCACCAACTTCTGAGAACGATATGGTTCTGCCAGTCTGAGGATGTCTAATCTTCTGTGATAGGCGCGGAGAGCATAGATATGCCTCTACAGCATCATCAATGGAATCAGCACTGTTTGGCCGATCATCCACGTGAATTTGTGGCTTTGTAGGCTCCGGAGAGCCAACTCTCGAGAACTGGTTACTGTTCCTATCTGACCTTGGACTGAGAGGCGCAGATAGTCGCTTCAGTCGTGATCCACTTCGCTTGACTTGAGCAGGCTCCTGAGGCTCAGGTGTAGCTTTGCCAGATCGTCTCTTCTGGCTTGAGGAACGATGACGCTCCGGACTTGGTCGAGTCTTGCGTTGTGCCACAGCTGGAGATGGGGCACCTTCTTCAGCATCCTCCACAACACTCAATCGATCCTTAGAACCTTCTGAGTGGTGCTTGCTTTTCGAATGTCGCGGCATTTCTAGATTATCCAGCGGCTCCATCATCTTGGAGGTTGCTTCAGAAGGTTTTGCGTCTCGGCGACTTCGTTCTCGTCTGCGATCCTGCTGTTCCTCGTCTAGCTCATGGATAGTATCATTCTCGTCTTCAGTATTTTTCTGTTTCCCGTTTTGTCGACTCGACCTTTGCGATGCTCGCTTCTTTGTCGCTGAAGCGGGCTTCCTCAGAGATGAGTCTCTTGCAGGTATGAATCGCCCTGATCCTATTCCTCCACCAGGGGTGGTCGGCGCCGAACTTGCGTCAAGCTCTAAACTCGTCTTGCCTCTGGTTGGTGAGTGTTCAGGCTCTTCTCCGATAGCATTCTCTGCCATGAATGAGTCCGAGTCAAACTGTGGAATAGGTAGACGATCCAGTCCAAGGCCCTTTCCGCTGCTCGTTGTGAAGCTGCCACTTCTCTTCTTATCTTGCTCCCTCTCTCGCAGGCGCTCCTTGGAACTCATGTACATTAAACCTCTCTGGTTGCGACCTTGTTTCTTGCCCCAGCTATCGCTCGATGACTTCCTTCGGAGTTCGTGGGTTGGTGCTTGCCCGGGTTCAACGGATAGATTGCCGATACTGCTCGTCTCATCTTTTGACCCGATTGATCCTTTGGACGAAGGACGTGAGCTGCCTCTCAGGAACGATTTGAGAGGGCTTGAATCTCCAGGTGATTTGGGCGCAGTGAGAGGCGAAAAGCCTGACGGTGGTTTTGCGGTCCTTATTACTGGCGTCGGAGCCGCAAGTTCGTCCAAATTCGCCTCAGACTCCTGAGCAATTAGCTCTGCAAGTGAAGGTTGCTCGTATGCCCCGTAATCTATACCAAAGCTTCCACCTGATGATCGCGCTCCATTATTCTGCCCGAAGTGACCGAAGGTGTGGTTCGTAGCGTTCGTTGAAGCTGGGGAAGCAGGCGACGAGTTCGACAGGCCGTCAAATAGCTGATTCGCGGGCGAAGAAATGATCGAAAGGGACGTGATCAAGGACGAGATGACTTCTGGAGAGGCCGGTTGTATATGCACTCGTTGGGAACTGGCAGAAGGGCCTTGTAGAGACTTACGCCGTGCATGCTGCCGCGTCCGACTTGGAATTGGCGGAGGGGTGGAGAAACCGTCCATGGTGACTTCAGACTATTAGCTGCTTAGGCTGAAAATAATCTGAGCGCCAAATCGAATGTTCCCGAGAAGCAGAGGTGATTTCTGCGTGTAATCCGGGAGGTCTAGCAACTTGGTGGATGCATTGACACTTTTCCAAACGGTAGACAAGAACCAGATGTTTCAGACGACTCGACGCGTTGGGTGGACGTTTGACTATAGCTATGCGCAGAATGCCATTGGAGGGAGAGAATGCAGGTGTCAGCCTGGGGTAAGGAATTAAAGACTGTGCGATAGTCTTGACAGCTTCTTTCGAGGTCCGCGGTGTGGTGATGCCGATGCTGATGCAGGTTCCCAGGAAGAAAGTCTTCAGGAGAAGAGAAGCCAACAAGGGGGGAGATAAAATCAACGCTACGAGCAGGCACAGACTCGCTTTATGCAGGTGACCTGCAGCAGTCGAACCCAACGAACGGTAATCTGTCTCAGGATGGCAGCAGAAACAGCCGTTGAATGAACCTTCGAGCAGAAGCAATGATGATCGTGATTTCGAAATATAGAGTGAGGCAGGAAGTTGTCAAATTGAATAGTACGCGCGACGGTGTTTCTTTGGCTTGGAGAAAGATGCAGCCTACAAATTAGTCCAGCGGGGCCGCCGGGAGCCAAAAGGAGGGTTCAGAAGGAGAAGGGTAGGTGGATCCAGAATAAGTAAAGCCGTGGGACTGGATCAGGCACAAATATGATAGAAATTTGGGTGAGCTGGAGGGGAAACCTTCAAGCTGTGATCGTGCTCTCGTTGGGTAGGAAGATCAGAAGGAGGGATGAACTCTGAAGAGCAGAAGAAGAAACGAAGAAACAAAGAGCTGGGCCGATTAAAAAGTAAATATCGGAGAGAAAGTGGTGTCAACAGGTGCATGTTTCTTTCTCTTCAAAGCCTGTGACTGGGCGCGGGCGTGGACATGAGGAAAGTCAGTCAGCCCGTGTACCCTGGGCCAAGCAGATGAACATCCAATCCCGGGGAATTCTAATCTGACCTCCTATTCGATTGGGTGTTCACTTGTTCGGTACATGCGGAGGGACGTGCGGGGGGAGAGTATTGTTGGGTTCAAGGGTCTCTTTTCTTTTTCTGGGATCACTTGCAGAGAAGCATATCGACATGAGCTCGGGACATCTCAAGAGAGGAGAGATGTGTTCTTGCAAATGAGCTCTGAAACTCAAACGAAATAATAACTTTCGTAGGAGAAACGCTCCCGTCCAAACAGAAGCACTTGAATCATGCAATTGCGGTTCAATGCTACTCTACGCGCAGCTCATAATGCATAATTTCCATTTTATGTTGGTGCTTTTGATATCATGGCTGATATGAGCGAGGACCTGACCCCTGAATGGCTCGATAAGGAGAGACATGTTTACGCGAGGCTTGCTGCTGGAACATCATTTCGCCGCCCCGTCCTCGCATTGCAGCTCTTCAGCCGCTGCAGGAAATCCTGCTTAGGAGCAGATCAGCAATGACATCGTCATAAGCGGCAGTGTCCAGTAGAATCATATCTTGCGACAGTCTCGAAGGTTTGCAACCAGAGCTTCTCTTAAGGATTCTATATCTTTCTTGCGCGATATACAGTTAGTATATCTCATCTGTCTGCTGTCACGACGATCTCGATTTCTACATTGACTTTCCTCCAGTTCATTGACCTGTAAACAATATATCTTCAGCCTCGGCTATCCTTCAACATTCTCTCGAGAGAGAAAGTTAACCACCAAACACCATTATGGGCGCCATGCTCTCTCTCCCTGTCGTGGGCTACCTCCTCATGCCCTCCCTAACCTCATACAGCACATCAATCAACATTCTCTTCTTCTACATGGTACGCGATCTCGCAAACTCAAATGCCGATTTGCACCCCATGCCCCTCTCCAGCCTTGCAGATGCTAACGGATGCGCAGACATGGAGTACACTTGTTCTCAGCCAGCCTCCCCTGAAAGTCGAAGTCGTAGGCACACTCGCAATTCGGGCCTTATTCTTCCTAGTCCCCTCGCTACTATTTCTCCTCTTCGACTCTATTATCCCGAGTTTGGCCGTCGGGATGAAGACGCAGGGTTCTGCTGCGCTGCCGACAAGGACAGGCGGGGTGCGGGTAAAGAAGAGAGGCTCCGGGGCCCCTTCCGTACTGCAAGTGATTGGATTGAGTTTGGTCAATATCTTCTTGGGGGTTGCGATACAGTCCGCGGTGGAGTTGCTGTTTACGGAAGTGCTGCATATACGAAGCGCGTTGAAAGTTAGCACGACATTGCCGATGCCGTGGTCCATATTCAAGGATGTTGTGAGAGGATTGCTTCTACGCGAGGTATGTACAGCTTTTAGGTGTATCGTCCGGCATACTTCATATTTGCGGCTAGGAAGCCCGAATACCGACCTGAGTAGTGCACCAACGTGTAGAGATCTCAACAGGACATTGGCAATTTTCTATTATATGCAACTGACATAAATCAGGTCCTACAATATTACATCCACCGCTTTATCCTCCACCCCGACTCCTCGACTTATATCAGCAAACTCCACAAAACTTACTTCCACTCCATCACTTCCCCGTACTCTTTCACAGCACACTACGACCATCCGCTCTCCTACATCCTCTTCCGCTTCCTACCAACGTATCTCCCCTCCATTGTCTTCCGCACACATCTCCTCACCTACCTGCTCCTCCTCTCCGTCATCACTCTCGAAGAAACTCTCACTATGTCCGGGTACGCTACCGTACCAGGCATAATGTTGGGCGGTATCGCCCGTCGTCAGGATCTGCATAGTGAGGGTCATGGAAGAGGGAACTTTGCGCCTTGGGGATTGATGGATTGGGTACATGGAACGAGTATTGGTGGGGACGTGATGGAGGATATTGGGGATGAGGCGGAGAAACATCAAGTCAAGGAGAGGAGTGGGAAGGCCTGGGGGAATGCGAAGGAGAGTGGGAAGGAGGGTATTAAGGCCTGGAATGGAAGAAGAAAGAGTTCGAGGAAGTGATGGAAGGTGTTTTAGTGCGCTGTAAATCGAATAGTCCTGGTTTGGGTAGCTGGGAGTTAGTGTTTCTTTTGATTTTTGGCGTGGGATTTATACCCTTCTGATTTTCCATTTGGTTTCAAAGACTTCAAATTCGGCGCAGATCACTCAAACTTGTTGGAAGTTCAAAAGTGGGAAAATGGAAATTCGTAACAGGCTTGATCGGGTACAAAAGGCAAATACACTGCAAATGTAGTCAACCCATCCGTTGTTGTACAGACAATGGAGCAGATTACAGTACCCGATTGACGAGCAAGCAGAGTAAAATTGCTATACCGTATGCAATATATTGCGGCTTGGAGGTAAACAAATCAAACACTCGCTTAAGTGGCAGCGAAATCCGGATACCGAATCCAGGTACAGACAAAGGCCAACGCCCCCTGTCTGGGGTGATTTCCGGGGGCAGAACTTTGCGCAAGCAGAGCACAAACGACAATCAACATCTATGTGTTGTTCTTTTGTCAAGTGTAGATAGATCTGGAGCGTATCACACGGAAATCACAAGCTGACGTAACCCAAACTTCACGGATGCAAGTCGGTTTCCTGCAAACTTCAAGCATCAAGCCATCAAACAAGTCATAAGTCCGTCATCAAACACGACACCGAATCCGTACTCCGTACTCTTGAGACAGTGAACAAACCAATCACAAGTTCCGAAAAATAGCTTACGTCCACCAATCTCATATTTCGTCAGGAAATGTTCTTCACGCCGAGAAATACGGAGGTAACTCTCGGGACCGAGAAAGGCGAGGAGAAAGCCGTCAGTGACAAAACAGCCGTGTCTGGGCATTCTTCTGAGTACAAAATAAAAGTCAGCATCCAGACCGCGCAAGCTGACCTAACCTTCCAAAAGGCGACTCTTAAGCTTGAACACAAAGAAATGCAAATACTGAAATTGAGCAAGCCAATCAGACGTCAAGCATTATTCATCTGAAGTCATCTACGACGCCACATCTGCAGCTATAAACTACAAATCTGCATCCCATCGAATCTACACCTGCATAGAGGTTCCACTTCACAGCTGCAACCCGACTTCCATCCAGGTTCGGTCCCGCCAGAACAAGATCGGAGCTCTTAAATCGGGGTCTGACAAGGTTCCCGCGGTCCACACTTGCGCAAACTCAGTCCGCTCGAGCCAAACAACCAATCAACGGCCGCTAACGAGCCACAAGCTTTCTGACAGCAAGGGTAGTGACCAATCAGAAGCCTCGCAATTACTTGCTGCTGACCAAAAGTCTGTACACACTCTGGGAATTGCCCTGCGCTGCGAAACAAAGAGTGAGGTGGATTGGAATTAGAGTTCGGCCGTATTGGACAGAGGAGAGGAGGAGTACAAGTACATAGAGCTGGCCGTGCCCGGTACTGAGACTGAAGCTGGCACATTACAAACAAGCTGAATATTGCACGTCACGATCAACGATTGAGCTCTGGAGATCAGCAAAGTCAGGAGAGCAGCATCCCATATTCGCCTTCAGACGACGCCTCCCCCGCCTCTTCACAAGCTAGAAGACCAATACCTCGCAGGTCAATCATTCGCAGGAAAAGAATACCGTCACTGATTAAAGCCATGTCTCTCGTTGGCTTGAAGAATCTCTTCTTTCACCAGACTGTTACGCCGATTCCTGTTCGCTCGAAAACAAATTATGGGACGGCTTCGAACTGGAGTAATGGTACGCGCCAGCCATTGCTTGACCAGGATAGTGGACTAGAGACAGAACCCCTACATAGAACATTGTCTAGAGACTCGGATACAGATGTTGAGTCGCAGCAGGATTCTAGGACTGAGAAGGTCAACCGCAGAAAAGGTTTCAGGATCGATGCGAGAGTTATCTCGGATGCGACCATTGGTCTATCTGATGGGTTGACCGTTCCATTTGCCTTGACTGCTGGGCTCTCCGCGTTAGGAAACACGAAAGTTGTTATCTATGGAGGATTTGCAGAGTTGATTGCTGGAGCAATCTCAATGGGACTGGGAGGATATCTCGGAGCCAAAAGCGAAGCGTAAGTTCCTGCCCTCCTGCGAAACAATTAGCATTTGCTAATATCTCACAGCGCATCTTACCACGCCCAAAGAGAAGAAACTCAACAACTAGTCAACACGAACCCACAAGCCGTCGTCCGCGACATCGCCGAAGTCTTCGAGCCTTTCGAATTACCTAAAACCACTGTCCGGGACCTCACGGAGCACCTAGCTGATTCGCCGCACTTGGTAGACTTCGTGATGAAGTTCCAGCATTGCGAGGAGCCACCTGCTTCTTCCCGTGCTCTTACTTCTGCCCTCACTATCGCTCTGGCGTATTTCCTCGGCGGTCTCCTGCCACTTATCCCGTATTTCTTTGTTGGCGCCAATGAGGTCTACGAAGGGCTTTATATTTCGATTGGAGTCATGGTCATCGCGTTATACGTTTTCGGATATGTCAAGACGTGCGTGGTAGTTGGTTGGGATAGCGGGAAGAATATTCGGGCTGGATGCTGGGGAGGGTTGCAAATGGTTATCGTTGGTGGAGCTGCGGCCGGATCTGCTATGGGATTGGTACACCTGTTCAGTCATGATGAGGGTGGTGTTACGAAGTCGTAGTCTGGAGAGGATGTTACGAGATACGATTTGATGTGCGGATTCGATTAGGGGCGTTCGGAAAAGAACTGGAAAATGGAGTGGGTGCATTGAAGGCGTCGGGCATGCTCTCGAAAATCTCGATTGAGCTTTGTATTATTGCATATGGAAATGAGACCTAAATTTGAATGGATCAACTTCACTCGACCAACTTTCCTTGGAGAAGTTGTAGCTGTGTGGTACAGAGTGTTGTGATCTTGTTAGAAACCAGAGTTTCGTGGAGAAAGGTGTTCCACCAAGAAGAAATTTAAGGCCTTTGGAGCTGAGATGTATGAATGCGAGGATAAGAAGCAGAGTACGACCGTAGCTTTGAATCTGTAGGATTGAAAGAATAATTACAGGAAGAGGATGTTGAGTGCGCGGGTACCTGTAGATGTCGACTCGGAAGGTCTCTCGCTTGCTGGCTTCGGCAAGAGCCGTCCAGTTCATCACGCGGGATTTTGTACCACCAACATTAGATGACCGCTCTTTCTTCCTTTATCCCACTCGATCGAAGTTTTGCCCTCCCAATAATACCGAGAGTGATCAATCGCCGATACTGGTCATCAGAAGACGAGACTTATTTTCATAAATGGCTGGCTGCTCACGGAGAGCTTGTCGAGTCGTTCGGTGGTGTTCAACAGTCCGATAGTCTCGTCTTAGGATTTGAGCCGATTGAACCGGACAAACCCAGAACACATTTTCAAGGATTCCTCGTGAGTATGTGTAGAACCCCTGCCTCAGAAACTCTCGATTCCTTACACAGCATCAACTGGTACATGATGTTCAACTGCACTTCTGGGTGGACGAGGCTGGCTTGATATCTGTGAATGATGTCACGTTCTCACTCCTCCAGCATTTACTACTGAAAGCTTACTGAATCTTTATAGGATCGTGCTTCATGAAGATTTCAGCGCACTCAGTGCTCATCTAAGCCATGGATCTCCACAGAATCATCTCTAGTCCACCCCCGGGACGCGACCTGTTTGTCCAAACTGCCTTCTGAACTCAAATCACGAGTTCTCGACTTTGTCGATTTCGAGGAGCACTTGAGCATTTGTCTCGTGTCCCAAATCTGGTCTATTGCTGCTTTTGAGAGAACTTGGAGTCATGGTCTTGTGCTTCGTCCGAACAAGAATCATGTCCAGAAGCTTATCGAGGCCTGTCGTCGTCCTTGGCTAAATGAGAGAATTAACAAAATAGTGTTCTCGCCGGCTGATGTGGACTACGCTCTTGCACGACATGTAAGATGCCCCCAGTCTCTGATCTCCTTTCCGACCTCTGAAACCAATCGACTACATCTCCTCAATTGAAGATCGAGATTCAAGTATTCTTCCAGCAGCATGCTAATACTTCGGGTTTAAGTGGATGAGATTGAAGTCGAATCCTGTAATACATAAAACTATGCTTTCGAAGATGTCACAAAACTCAACAACGACATTGAATGGATGTTCGCGCGTCCCTCGCCTTCCACAGGAGCAGCATCCTTAGGACGCGAAGGAACAACCATGAATCCTGGCGGTGATGTCAATGATTTCTACAACGGAAAATTGCTTGCACGTACTTTGGCTGTGATGCCGAATGTCAAAAAAATCCATGTTAAATTTGGAGAATATCCGTTTCAGGATCTTTGTCTCCATTCACTCTGGCACACAGTGCGAAAGATGGACGGCATCGTCGGTCCAAAAAGCACAATCCAAGACCAACCTCTAGCTGTTAGGTTATACAGTTCTATGCTTATGGGAGCGAATGCAGCAGCGTTGCCCTTCACCACTCTTCAATTGGATCGTATGCCGGTGCGATGTTTCGTGCCTCCTGACGAAGCGCATATCGACTCGCCTCTTAATCATTTGGCAACAATGCGAAATGCGGTCCGGCATGTCGAGAAACTCGATGTGCAGTTCAGCGGCTGCAATCTGGATTATACTCACCTCGAAAGTCTTACAATTCCTCACAATCTATCACTGTTCATGGGCTCAATGCCTCTACAGAGTTTGGATTTGAGATGCGGAGACTCTTTCAATACTTGGGAACATTTTGATCCTAACGATACAACACCGAGACTCTTTTACCTGTCTTCGCCATTCTACGATCTCACCTTCCCACACCTCACTACCCTCCAAATCTCCCATATGGCACAAGCTACGCAAATGACACCAACCTTATATCGATATTTGATTAGATATTCAATGCTCAAAAGGTTGCACATCAACAGTACCGGGAGACCATGTTCCAGCAACGACTACCATCCGAGAGAAAGCCGCTGTGTCTGGAAACAGACACTCTATAAATTACGAGATATTTTGAAGCTCGAAAAGTTCCAGCTTTTGCTTTTCACAGAGAGGGAGCTAGTGATGCGCGGTGGTAAGATGGTCTACGATTCGGAGCAGGAAATATACAACAGCGATTGGAACGAAGTCGAGGGCAAAGAGTCACCTACGAAACAGCTGGAGAGGTTCATGCTCGGATCTGAGGATGAGCCTTGGGTACCCTGCATGGACCACCTACATGAACTGTGCCCCTTGGTGAGAGCAGAGAAGAATGGTACATACAATGATGGCGATTTGGCACCATGGCAATGGGCTTAGATCCAGGCGATCGACAGCAGTGATGATTGGGCGGATGACTGGAGTTAATTCTAGCGGATAGCTGAGCTCTTCGTCATGTAGGAAAGCCTAGAGAGTAGGCTAAATGGTCAGGATGTATGGTGTTCTAATTTCGGCATCTAGTATAAGATGGAATTTTGATTCGAATGGAACATTTCCAATCTTCTGAAGAAGGCCTTTTGGGATACTGGACAGACCGAGATCTCATCGAGTTCCAACTTTTATACTTGGTATATATTGTAATTACAGTATAGACATGAGATAAGCTAGACAGGTGCATCCAGATGAACTCATTCACCGCAGGCAACAGGTCTTGAGAATCTGAGATCATATCATTCGATGTTAGATATCCTACTCTGCGCCATGCACAACCGATCTTCTTTTTCGCCATATAGTGAGCCTTTCTTGTACAAATACAAATCATGCCACAAATGCAAGATCTAAAGCCCTTCACTGTACCACTATAACATTACAATGTTGCTATCACCGAAACCACCAATTCACACTCCCCGTAACCCCCTCCCCAACACTCCTAAAACTATGCCACCACCCTTTCGGTATAAACAGCGCATCGCCAGGCCTAACAACTGTCTCAAACCCTCTCTCCCCATCTCCCCTTCCATTCCCTTCTTCCATATCATACCCCCAAACAGCATCCCACAATGCCCCTCTCTCCGGCCCCTCCATCATCTCACTCCCCCTCAT
>JAFJYH010000524.1:0-19922 GCA_017365405.1 Cadophora malorum | reverse complement strand
GATGAGGGGGAGAGGGAGAGGGCGAGAGAGGAGATGTTGGAGGGGAAGTGGAAGTTGGAGATGGGGATGCAGGAGGGGAGGTGGTTGATGTTGCATGATTTGCCGGTTGTGTAGGGGGAGAGGGATGTGCATGTTGCGGTTGTGCATGTTGCGGTTGTGCATGTTGCGGTTGTGTCGCATGGCTCGTTTTTGAGGAGGTTGATTGGAGCTGATAAGGATGATGAGTTTGAGAATGCGGAGTATAGGTCTTTTGTGGTTGAGAGTAAAGATGGGGTTGAGGAAGAGGTTGAAGGTAGGAGTGGCATGAATAGGCGTTATGAGTTGGTAGAGACGCAGGAGAGTCATATGAGGTCGTTTGTATCAACGGGTGAGAAGGCTATTAAGGAGAGGACGCGGGCAAGAAAGGCGGAAGTGTTAAGAGTTGCTTTGATGGAAATGGCAAAAGAGGCAATGATGCGACTGGAAGAGATAGAAATGGCGGGCACGGACGCAATGGAGATAGACGGAGTTCAAGAGAAGATGGTACCGTCGTAACTTATGAAACTCTAAACTGCATACCACAGAACTCTGCAATATTTGAGTATGTGACAGTCCAGTGACTTGGTAAAGGATAGAGCGCTGAAGAAAACTCGAGTATTGTAAGAGCTTTGGAGCAAGAAGGGCAAGTGAGTGCTCTGGATTCTACTAGAAATGAAATTCTGTTTGGCCGAGAAACCCTGCTTTCTGGACTTGATACGTTAGATCCTCCCCATCCTTGTCGAACCCTGGGGGGTAGCTTGATGAGTACCCAGCAGGAACTCTTGAAAAAATTAACGCAAACTGCTACTCATAAACTCCGATGGATGAGGAAATTTAACATGCTGCTGCTATATTTCTCGGACCGGTATAGGATCTCAAATACTAGATTACAATCCAATTTCGAACTTTTTCCACGCATATACAACCCAAATCACTCCACATTCACAGCCTTCCTCTCCTCCCCTTCCCCTTACCCCTTCCGCAAAGACCAATTCAAGCAACCCACTCCCTCTCCCTCTTACTCAACCCCAAACTCCTCCTCACAACCTCAACCAGCACCGGCGTAACCCTTTCAGCAATCAACCTATCCCCCGCGGCATTCGGATGGACGCCATCGCGCAACATACTCTGGCCACTATACCCCGTATTACAATCCGCGATGTAGATAGGAGATGCTGTGGTGTTTTGCGATGCGGCCCACGCGGGGATGGCGGCGTTGAGGGATTTGATCTTGGCGTCGGCGGAGGGGAAGGGGATTACGAGGTCGACCTGGTAGAGAAGGTCGGTGTCAGTCAGTCAGTCCGGAATGAGAAAACGTAAAGTGGAGATATGTAGCTAATCTCTCTCGCTTGGAACTTTTCGAGACAAGAAGTGACTGGAAAGACAGTTTCGAGAGAGCGAAGTGAAAGTTGAAGAAAGCAGACTTACGATAATCTTCATCCCCTTATTACTCGCCCTCATCAACCCCACCATCTTCGTATACGCGGCAATGATATCCGCCGTCCCATACCTATTCACATCATTCGTGCCAAGCATGAACATGACTACATCCGGTTTCGCGGAACTCAGCCAGCCGGCTAGGTTCGTGTTGGCGATGTTGACGGCCAGGTAGCCGGAGTGGCCTTCGTGGTGTTTGTCCCAGGTGGAGGTTTTGCCGGCGCAGTTTTGCGGGTTGTTGGTCATGCTGCCGACGAATTCTGTGGAGGGGTGGAGATGTTAGAGGATGGTAGTAAGGAAAGGAGAGGTGGGTTGCATGTAGGGCGGGGGGATGAGGGATGGAAGGAGATGGGAATCAGGTTTAGTAAGAGGATAGGGACGTGTACTGACCAACCTGTGAACTGAGATTCGCTGCGACGAGATTATCCCATACGATGGGGCGCCAGCATGTTATTTCCGTGATACTGTCACCGAGTGGCACTGGGAAGGAGGAAAGACTCTGTTAGCTCAAGGGCTCTATTGTTCGGAATACAGATAGGTGAGGAATGGAGAAGTATGATGAGATCAAGACTCAGAACGAATAAGAGGTAACGGGTCTGGCAACTTACTGATTCTCAATTTGGCTTGGCCGAAGGCTGAGCCAAGAAGGCATGCTGTAGCCACGAGAGTCTGAAGTCCAACCATGATTCGGTCGGTTGTTGGTCGTTGGAAACTCACCCGAGGAGGGAATGTAAGATATACTGGCTGAGATCAAATTGCACGGCAATTCTGAAGCACATGAAGAGAGGATCAGGACTTCGAATTTTGAAAGTCGTTGTCATCCATCATCATCAACATATGTGCGGGCGACATTTATATATACTTTCCTCCAAGTAATCTATCTTTCCCAGGCCACTGTCTTCTTGATAGAAAACGTGGGAGCCGTGTTTCTTACAAAGGAACAAATCTGTAAATCCTCGCCTCCCGATATTTGAGGCGAGCAAGCCGTCTGCCCGAGTACATCAGCCATCTGCTCCGGTTCGTCTGTTCCTGGTGGAGAGGGGAAACATATATTGCATTCGTCTTTAGGCATGTGCTTCGCGATCCGGTAGACGATACGACAATTAATATGATCCTGGTCTTTGTGGGGTAGTGCAGTATGTTTATAGCATGTATGCATGTAGCAGACGAGATGAGCCGGTCTGAAGCGAGGCGAATGCAGGGGCAGCATTAAGGCTGTCTACCGGATCGGTAATAGATTCGGGGTTGTGATCCAGTGTAACGTCGGTCTTTGAAGGTATTTATTGACTGGATAGAATTGAATTGAAGCTAGAGTGCGTTATATGATCCTGATTGTGTCTGGCGAAGGCGCCAAGCGAGATGCAGGTTGAGATGGATGTTCGCTAATATGGGATTTGACGGTAATAAAAACGATCGGATATGTCAATATGGCGTTTGCCGGTGCTATACACAATGAGACGTGTAGACGGGAGGTTTGCATCTGGAGGAATTATTCGCTCAGCGTTCAGCGTAGTAGGTGAGGAATCGATATATATGAGAGCGGTGATGTGTACTTCCTGAATACAAGTCTGTATGGATTTTTGGACATCGGATTCGTCAAGAACGTAATGCATGTAAGATGTTAACTTTGACGATTCTTTGTCATCAGAGAGAGAAGAAAATGCACAAGAAGTGTTCAGACGTAGGAAAATCAAAAGGAACGGGAACAATGGCTGATCAGAGCGATGTTCAGATCTCTTTAGCCCTTGAATGCCGTGCGAGACTGCCGAATGCGGGGGCGAGATGCAAGAAATTCCAACTTCAGTGTATGAGCGTGCAAGTGTTAAGTCGTCTGTGAATGGTGCGGCAATATCATGCATGTAAACAAATATACTCTTGCGGTTGGGGAAGAATTCCTGAGTAGCATTAACTGCGTGGAAACGAGGGAGCCGAGTACTTATGTGCAACATACGGTTGAGCGGATGTTACAACTCAGAGACGGATACTGAGAGCCCGTATCTTATGGCTGGCAGGGGAACATAGCTCGAATAAGACACGCGCTTGACATTTGAGGAGAGCGGAACGGGGTAAAGGAAGACACGAAGCGTGCTTGACTATTACGCAAAAGAGACTATGCTGAGGTTTCGAGGACCCAGACTTCAACGATATGCTTAATCAAAAGACCTAAGCCAGATCTGACTGAAAAGAGACCAATATACTAAATCCAGATGCAAGGTAAGATATACTTTAATTGAGAATCCTTGAGCTCGCTCAGCCGCACACGTAACCTGTCGGGCATAGGGCTGAAGCGTGATGGCTCTCAGGGCTTCGCCGACATAAGTGGCGCCACATTGGTCGATGAAGACAGTTATCAAAGCTGGCTTGATCAAGCCAGTATGGAAACCTAAAGTTAATCATAGAAGGCGGGACAGGTTAACAAACATTGAAGGTGGAAAGTGGAAAACGACAGGTGGATGAGCGGGGGAAAGGTGGCAGCGAGACTGACAGGCATTGCGGATACTTCCAACTGGCTTTCGGAAGGGCAAGACGGACGACCCAAGCTTTTAGAGATAGCAGGTCTCACACTTGTCTATAACCCAGAGCAACTTTAACAGCTGCCGCCGATATTGTATCATTACAAGTCAGAGCTGCCAGGCATTCCGTACAGTGGTGCAAGTGTACGCAGGAATGCAAATCGCTTTTGTGGCTGGGAGGCTCAGGGTCGAGCCCTGGCAGTCCGAGCTTCCCGAGCCGTGGAGTACATATCAGTAAGCACAGCAACGCGTAGGTCAAGATCTCGACTATGCAGAGCGAAGCTGTCATATGTGACGTCGGACAGGTGAAACGAGGTCTAGATCGGGCCAGGTGAGTATCCGTGCTTTATGAGTTGTGTGCTCTTGCGATCGCAACAGTAGCGGGGGTAGTATTGGGGAGGGGAAAGCAGAGCTAGTGCTATGGAAACGGGAAGAGGAAGTGTGGAGGATAATGAGGCGATGAGCGAGGGTGTGTATGACTTGCTCTACCCCAGAAGCCAAGATCCGGAGAAAGAAGCAGAAAGCCTCGACTTGTGGTATTGGTAAGTGCAGTGCTAGGTATGCTGGCCACGGTATCAAGAGGACATAGCGGTCTGTATTCGAGATGCTGTAGTAATCCGTGACAGCCGTGACATGCACGTCGTTCTATACAGTTGTTCGACTTCAGCGATATATCCTGGGCTTGTTCTTCTTTCCTCCTTCTTGTTTTATTCTCACACGTGAGACTATCGTTTCGGATGCAGTCCTCACTTCTGTGAGTAACACAGAAGTAACCGCAAACCAGATTCTGATCTGCATGTCGCTTGCCATGTCTTGATTCGCTCTCGGCTCGGGTCTTTGCAGGTGAACACGAGAGCACGAGATATATGCTATGCGAGGTGGGCCTCCGGTATCCTGGGAAGTTGCAGATGGAGATGTTGAGATTTGAATGCTGGACGTCTCTGACTCTGCAGCGAGGCGAGGTGAAGGCGGGGGAGAAGGCTGGAAGCGATATAAATGCGGATAGTTGCAACGATGGAGATGTGGGGTTTCAAGATTTCTGGAGAGAAAATGAGTAGGACGGTGCGAAATGTACAGGTTGAAGAAAGCTGTGATAGCGGTGTGGGAAGTTGACGAGGGGATCTTCGTCTGCTATTCACGGTGGATGTGGAAGGTACGAGGCAGCTTGGAGAAGCCATGCAGCGATGAAGTGACAGCAGGCGACGTTCATTCTCCCACTGGAGGAGGGAAGGGACTGGAGACTGGACTGATTTTGAAATGTAAAGCATCCAATGTTACTTGCTATTCAAGAGAGCAAGGAACAGAGCAAGGAACGCAGCATAGCATTGAAACGACGATTGCCATCAATTCGCATCCAGAATGTGGAGCTGTTTGGGCATGAATGAATCCTCATTTCAAACCATCATCCACGAGAAGATTTATTCAAAAGCAAAACATTGGCTAAATAGCATTGAAACGAAACGAACAGAAATTACGTCAACAAAGCTAGAAGCTGGTCCTATCGTCTGATCTAAACCTTTCAAGCGACCTGATTGAGTTTTGTTTACAGTCTGGTCTAAGCAAGCGCCCGCCTCGAGCGGAGGATTTTCTGTCTGGCAGGGCTGATGGCTGATGGCTGATGCGATGCGATGTTATGCCCACATGATGTGTTGTCGATCCGATGTTCTGGCTGCATCTCTCCCGACCCATATCTTTCTCACTTTGAATCGAAAGGAAGCCATGACCAGGTTTTGGGAACGCAAGCCGCGCACCACAGACATACAGGAAGATATGAAAACTGGAGAGGGATGAGGGATGGAGTCTTTTTCTCCTGAGTGGAGGAGAAGGAATCGGAGATGCGATGAAGATGAAACGGGTCTAGGGATTAGAGTTTTCGAGGCACGTCTGTGGATCCATAGTTTATCTTTTTGTCAACGTCACGGGAGGAGGTCTAGATCTTGAGGGACAAAGGTAAAGGTTCAGGTTTGGTTGAGTTGAGTTTGAATGACTGTGATGGGGTTGGCGAATTGGATGTTTGGATCCGAGACGGGTGAGGATCATTGAAGGATTAAAGAACGGGAAGGATCAAGCTTGAATTTCACAACCTCGTCGTCGCTGAACCCTGGAGGTTGAGATGACGGCGGCAGTCATCCCTCTCCCGATCCACTTCCATCACGGCATTGAATCTTGCCCTGTCGGTGGAGCGCAGCGGGGACCAAGGGGTTGGATTGGATTGGCAGGGTCGTCCGTACTCTAAAATTTGACGGTGATCCACACACACTCTTCTCGAAACATGCCCTTGTTTGCAAATCTGAGAATCTTCCCGAACTTGACAGGGGAAGATGCAGAAGCGAGTGGTTTGTGGCGAATCGATTGCAAGATGGCTGGAACCCAACTTCAATTGCGAGTGGGAGTCAAGCGGGGTGGCAATCAATCGGCCTGCAGATGACGGAAATCAGATGGGGCGGGTGTGATTGCGATTGTGAATCCCTTCGTTTTTTTGGAGATTTGGGGACGGGGTGCAAGGCTGAGAATGAAATGATGATGTTGGTTGTTTGAGGGGTTTAAGATTTGAATTGTTTGGGTGAGTGGTTTGTTTGATGAACTGTCAAAAGTCTTGGAGATTTGATAGCCTGCTCCACAGCGGATGGTCCGGACTGACCTGAGTGATGAGATGACAGTTGTGTTGAGGGATGATGGTTGGAGGCTTCCGAAAAGGAAGAGAACACCGAGATGTCTGGAGTTCAGGCTGCTGGCTTCAGCAGAATCAGCAGATGGATATTTTGCGTTGCGCCCACGCCTTCTTTTCATTTTTGCGCTCGCTCAAACCAGAATCAATACATACGAAGATCTGTTCTCGTTCTCTCGACGCCGTCACGCCTCAATCCCGTATTCATCGTTTGGCGCCGGCAAGCTCAAAAGATCGCTTGTCTTCGGTCGGTGCGAGACGGGACGTGTTCCTGAATCGAAATGCAGGAACCAACTCACCAGCCAATGAGGGCATAGAATTGGCCCCTGACAAAGCTGGCTTCCCGCCCATTTCACACCCCGCGAAAAGTGAGGATGTGCTGGGGTGACAGCCCTTGTCACCCCCCCTATCGTATCGTATCAATCTCACTTGCGACGAAGGATCTGAGGGTCTGGGCACTGGGCACTGGGCACTGGGCAGGGGCAGGGGCATGCCAGGGCCGGATGGTGAGCCTGGAGTGATGTCGATGTTGCAGTGGTTGTTGGAGAGATGTGAGTTCGGATGAACTGATTTGGAGAGAGGTGCTGGCTGTGGAACGTGATGATGGCCGCGATATGTTTGACTGTCTGTTTGTGACGTAGAATAGAATGTTTGAAATGATACTTGACCAGTGGTATTGTAGTGGCAATAGGCCTGTTGGGACCGAGAATGTGTTGTTTCTAGGCCTAACCGACGAATATGACCGATGGTTCGCGTTGGCATGGCAGGTGGTAGGCATGACGAGATTCAGACTAGACGGACCATTCCGACCATTGAAACCTCAGATCTTGGAACTCTTGACACGACACCTCGAACAACTTGGCATTGGCGTTGCTCGAGTCTTCTGTGCGCGGTGAGTTGTAAGCTTCATGCCATAGCAGAGGCGCTACTCTGAATCATGAGCTGCATTTTTAGGGCTCTCAACAGGGAATTTAGACCTTCTCAGAGACTTCACGCTGCAGATGGTATGCTACACTTTAGGATCGCCACTCGCTCAACTACTGCCAACTTGATAATCTATTTAGTTACCTAGTAGCTAGTACAGCCTATGCGCTGCTGCAGTCAGCTCTTCTAGAACCAACCAAATAATCTACTGCTGCCGATGGAGGGTTGCATGCAGACGGACGATCTCCGTCCGCTGGCGTTTAGTCAGTCACCTGCAATTCCGTCATTGAGGGGCAATTTTTGTTCACTCCACCATTCACAACAGAACGATATCGCCATATTCGGTCAGCCCTTCTAAAATCTCACCGTCTTCAAGCATACCACGGAATTCCTGAATTCACTCTCACCTCAGAAATATCTTAGATCCGCTGTTTGTGGTTTGCAACGGTACGGGCGGCCGCATACCCGGAATCCCCTCCAAACAAGCTCGTTCTGATAACCGCAATACAGTAATTCTGACAGACTACAAGATCACCAAGCTTTCGCCTGCACACCCTATCCTCCATTCTATCGAATCCATATCATATACCAGTCAAATTAGCAGCCACAGCCAAGCAAAATGAGAGCATACTGGTACGACAACGCGGCGGTATGCCCTTCCAAAGACAACTCTGCGCCCTTGCAAAAGAAGCGCCGCGTTTCCCCAATCCAGGCATTGGCGCTGACGGATTGCAGGGCGACCAGCGCGAGCCTCATGACTCCGGCAAGGAAGTGACCGCAGAATACCTCTCGAAGCTCGGCGTCCTCTACTACAACTTCTCAGACGAACAAGATGTTGACAAGCTAGCGGCGGAGAGAAGTTACAAGAATCGCGATGTGATCACAGTATCTCCAGAGAAGATGGGCGATATCTATGAGGAGAAGGTCAAGTCTTTCTTCCACGAGCATCTACACGAGGATGAGGAAATCAGATACATTCGAGACGGCGCAGGATTCTTCGATGTCCGAAGTGAGGGCGATGATTGGGTTCGCATACAGCTGGAGAAGGACGACCTGATTGTAGGTCTGCCAGATCGCCGTTGAGAATGTGCTGCATAGACGATGCGGGCATATGCTGACTGCAGCTAGATCCTTCCTGCTGGCATCTATCACCGTTTTACGACTGACTCCAATAACGTAGGTGGCTGCAAGATATACATAGGATGTCATATTTTCTAACGAGAACTAGTACATTATGGCCATGCGTCTGTTCAAGGAAGAGCCAAAATGGACACCTCTCAACCGTGGCCCCGACGTCGACGCAAATCCCTTCCGCAAAGAATATCTAGGAATCCGAAGCCGCTCGGCGGTTGCCTGATTGGGAGGTGACTGGATTGGGGAAGATGGTTGGATGGGAGAACGGGTTACGATTTTGACGAGTTGTATGATGCAGATGAGTTAGACAAAAATAAATACCATTCGCTCCTTTCTAATCATGCAGTGTATCGTTCGTACAGCTGTGCAAGCAAGCCTCCCTGCTCGCGTCGCGCAGTACCAAGGATTCGGGTTCGGCTCTAGGTCAAGTTTGGGGGCCAGCCTCAAGCGTTCGTTCTTCGATTTGCACTTTTGCACATACTAGGGTTATTCACTCGCTGATGTGTATCTGCTATAAGTCTCCCGAGCTTATGTTCTGAGATCTGGGCCTTTCGAATCCTGTATGGCGACTTATTGGCTATGCTACTTCCACTCGATTGCCTCTGGGTCGTCTGCCCGCCCTCGACCAGGTGCCAGCAGCCGAGGAGCTCTTCGAAGACGAGAAATCACGACCAATAATTTGAGCATACCGTTATTACATGTCCAGTCTACCATATCAACCATCTCACAAGTTCTGTCGCATTGGAATTGTGGTGTTGACATCGACATAGAGTGAAACCAATGGGCGAACTGCAAAATTAATCCATTGTTTCGAACGAGGATCAGATCCTGCTTCATTAATGTCATTATAGCATTAGATTATTCGAGGAGTTAGACGCCCCTTTCCAAGCCCCAATAAACATAGTTGCCCCTCGCCTCCACTGCATCATTGGCACTGCCATTTGTCTCTGATTTCGACCTCTCATTATCATACCTACTCGACCCTCCCCAATCCCTCGACCCAGATGCGTCCCTCTTTAAACCTGACGACCTCCTCACAAAGTGACCGTCACACTGCGCGACAAACTAGGCGTTCCCGTCGCAGAAATCACGAACAAATACCAGTCGCCTGGAATCATGATTCCATTGTCGCTAGGCACCGTCAAGACAAATTGGCTTCCGTTCTGCTGAATATCCTCCAGCGGAACCCGTCTCTGATCCGTATTGACCGAGTGAGTATTCGAGCCCACTCTGAGCATAGAGAAAGTCATGCCCTGCTGAGCTTGGCCAACAGTCACTGTCAAAGTCCCGCCAGCACGAACAGAATACCCATTCGCAGCAGTATCAGACGACAAATCCGTAATTATCGGACGCACCGCCATGGATCCATCTGAATTAAAGAGGTAAGGAGGAGAGAAGATCTCGCCGTCTGGATGATTGGAGTTTATCCCAGGACAAGTATTCGCGATATCATGGCAGAGACCTCCGCCACCGGTAAAGACACGACCGTCTGGCAGAAGCAGCGAAGTGGAGTGATAGTTGCGCGGTACTTTCATAGGTGCAAGTTGTCGGAATGTCATGTTGGCTGGATCGAAGAGCTCAGGGACCAATACGGAGTTCTCATCTGTGAAGGCTTTGGCGAATGTCTGGCCGCCGGTAATCAGGACTTGTCCATCTGGGAGCACGACAGCGTTCGCAAATGCGCGTGGAAAGGCCATGTCTGGGAGTCTTTGGACAGCGGGCGCCGCACCTGGAGCGCTGATCGTGATGTGGTGTGCTTTTTTGTTGGGCGCGGTGTCGTGGTAGTTGGGAGCTCCTCCTGCCGTAAGAATCTTGCCTCGAATAGCGTCGTACATGACAAAGATTCCACACATGGCATCCTCGGAATCACGAATACCTGCTGTTTGGACACTTCCAGACTCTGCTGCCGAATACCAGTTCATCTGTTTGCTGGGTCCAGCTTGGAAGATGGAGTTGTCCCTCCAGCCGAAGAACCAGTGATGATTATCCCGCTTGTCAATCCCAGCATCCTGAGTGACAGCCCCTCTGACAAGTGCTCCAGGAAGTTTCGTCCATGCATTTGTGGCCGGATCATAAACCTCGCCGTCCTTGACTGTGATGCCGCCGCTCCATGAACCACCGAGAGTGAAGACCTTTCCGCTAGACAGAGTCACCGATGACTGATATCCACGAGCCATCTGCATATTAGGTCCTGGTACGAAGCTATTGGTGCTTGGATCGTAGATACTTGTGCGCTCTGCGTTCGATCCGCCTGTAATCACAACTCTGCCATCTTGCAAGGTGCTGATCCCAGGACAGAACATGTCATGCTGAGTATTGCTGATCGTTCGCTTAGACACAGCTCCGCTCTCGAGATTGTATTCTGCGAATTGTGTACGGCCATTGTTTCCATTCCCGAAGGTCTGCTCGGTGTAGGCAGCGAAAAGTAGCAGTCGTGTATTCCTTGGCTTTTCAGTAACCACGAAGACTCCTGCGGGTATTACGGGAAACTTGATCACAGCTCCCCACGATCCCGTACTCGCTTTATCCTGGGGGTCTACAGGAGCGCTGGTATTGATCTTCACAATGGAGTCGACATTTGTGTTCACCTCAGGCGTATTCAACAGAGATTTGGGCCATCCTGAACTGTCCCATTTGGATCGTCCTGCTCCGATACACGTTGGTCGAGCTGCACAGTCTTCCGCAAGCTGCTCGAGCGATCTGATGCTTGTCAATCCATTCGTGATGTCTCCACCTCGGAAGTCCGTATTTTCGCAAACCCCAAATTGATATTGGTTTAGGGTTGTGACAATGATTCTTGAGGGTGTCTTGCCACCAGCACAAACGGTTGGTAATGGTACACTGCTTGATGCACTTGATGCGCTGGAAGAAACGGTACTTGATGATGATAGACCGGATGAGAGGCTGGATGAACTTGATGTTGTTGTGACGGCGGACGTGCTTGAAAGTGTTGACGAGGCCGAAGTTGAGGATTGGCTCGTAACGATAGACGATCCGGTACTCGGGGGAGCTGAAGATGTGGGAATCGCACTCGAAGATGAACTCGAGGTAGCGGATGCCAAATTACTCGAAACAGTCGAAGACGTGGCTGTTGAAGAAGTACTTGAAAGAATCGTCGTCGTCCCAGTAGACGCCGGATCCAAAAGTCTAAATATCGCATCGACTCCAGAATTCGAGACTGCGGGGTTGAGAAGACTTTTGGGCCAACCGCCATTGATGCGCTTCTCGCGAGAAGCCCCAACACATCCTGCTCGCTTGGAGCAGTCTTCTGCAAGCAGCTCAACTGACTACAGACAGGGTCAGCAAAGGTGTACTATGAATTACGCCAAGAATGAGTAAGACATTCCCGGGACTGTGCTGGATATCCGAAGGAACATAGTCGTTGCGACTTACCGTGATGCCACGAATGGGAATGGTCACCGAGTCACCCGATTTGAAGTCCGTATTGAGACAGACTCCAAATCGTGCTCCATTACTTGTGGTGATCACCCTCGACGGCCCAGCTTTGGCGGCACATATATTGGTATTCTGTGGTGGAGGAGCAGGTGTCACTTGATTCGGAACCCGGTAAATTGAATCACATCCTGAGTTGGAAGTCCCGACAACATTCGTTGTTCGTTTGTACCACCCTGATGCCGTATTCTTAGCTCGAGTTGCAGCCGAACAATCTGTGATTTGGGAACATTGAGAAATCAGCTGGTCGATTGTTTGAACATTGCCCGAGTTGGTGATATCGCCGCCCTTGAAATCAGTGTTGAGGCAGACCGCGAATTTAATCCCGTTCGAGGCGGTAATGGTTTGATCAGGGGCCCGGCCACCAGGGCAACTGTTAGATTGTGCCGCTGCAGAGAGAAGGAATGTAAGAAAGAAAATAATACCCAATTTAAAAGACATTCTTGTAACAAGGACTGCTGATCGAACAAATGAATCCTTCAGAGGTCGCCGTCAGTTGACGGTGGATGTGGCTACTTGCCGTCTTATGTCCCAGTGCATCCCTTCTAAGAACTTCCTGTGCTCAAAATGCACCCAGGATTAAGGAAGACTAAATATGCTCAGCAGCCTGGGCATTACTTGAAGACTGCCCCCTACGACTTGAATTGAAGCGGTCAGATACGAGAGATGAGATGATTAGAAATTTCGCTCCCGCTCAAGGTCACAGCTTAGAAAATAAGGGTGTAAAGACTCACAGTCTATGAAGATCTCGATCCTGTTACTTACTGTTTCCAGCTTCGTGCTTCTCTGGGCATTCTTAGGGACCGTCAGCCGCACATAGTGCTGCAGAAAAATACTGTATGAGCACGCCGGCTCAAGGAGGGTCACACGCGATTTCCAACGCGCTGGATCTGCCAAGGAAATCCAGCGCTCTTGGGAGCCCAGGTACGAATTGCAGTGCCAGTAATAGCGATGCTGTAGCGAGAGACTAGATGCTGCAGTGCATTTTGACAGGACGATTTGCATGCCAAGATCAAACGTTTCCCAAGAGAGATACACTATTGAAATCTAGTCGGTCAGCTTCCGCTCATAACGGGAAAGGGAGAGAAAGACGGCACGACTCGTGTTGAAGAATGGTTGCCTCCTTGGAATTGCTGTCAAGGCTGGAAGGCCGTTCTTCAACCTTTGCTGAATTCGAATCGGTTCAGCATAGGTTCATCGCATCGTTCCAAGTTGTGACGTCGCAGATCGGTGGCGACGATGAGTGGAGGAAACCCTATGGGACTTGCGACGCGCACCGTGGACGGAAATGATAACTGGGAGCAGCGAGTAGATTTGAAAGCCGACAGTCGGTTAATTAATCACGAAGAGATGGCTGTCTGGCGGAGGGGAGTGACGTTGGATGATAAAACTGGAAGGAGGGGAAGCAAAAGTACCCCACCAGAGCTGTGGGGGGCGGGGTTTGCTGCTCCCCTGGCCCCAAAACCCCTACAGTATTCTTTATCTTCGTAAGCGAGAGAAGCGAGCCGGAGACCTTGAGCCCACCAAACAAACCCTTTGGATATCTGCCATCCGGCGATGTCCTCTTCTCTTGTCGTTACATCCGTCATAACGCGGTCCTGCGTCGCGGTTCATAGGTACAGACTACCACTGTACCTCCTTCACTCAGTACGGAACAACAGGACTCCCTCCAGTAGTACTTCTCACCGCCGAGGATCAGGAAGAGCCTCGCTTACTTCTGAACATGGTACACGAGACACGAGACACGATACACGAGCCGCATATGCAGGCACCCCACAAAACATATCAGGATCAGAGATCGGATGGAAGCATTCGAAGACTACGCTTCTGTACTGCTGTCTTGCGAGTGCGGTATATACTCAGGCTGATTGTTTCGTGAAGGCGTCAGGGAGATGTGATTCTTGCTCTGGCTTGGAATGAGTGAGTTGTAGATTCGCTCCATGTTTCTGGCATATAAAGGCAGGTATCCAGAATATGGCTGCTAGGTCTAATTTCTTTTGATTCCAGGGCCAGGTCGTACAGCGCACAGTTTGTTCCAGCATGATACGCAAGGTCCTTGCTTTGCTGGCGCTCGTCGGCCCTCGGGTCGTCGTCTCTGCACATGGCATGAGTCAAATCGGATCTGATGTCACCATACTGACCGACAATGATCTTTATGGTAAGTCCTTCGCCAAAGTCTCGTCTGAGTTCAACGTAATTCTGTCGCGATCTAACGCCTATATACGCAGATAATCTCACGACACGAACAGGCTCTGCTCTCTTTCTCTCCGAGCCTCAAACCTACGATTCGGCTATCAAATCCTGTGATCTCCTCAGTGAAGGTCTTTGGTCTCCTGATACTCCTGGCCAAGCATTCGACCTAGGCCTTAATAACTCTCTCAGCTACCAGCAATACATCGGGACTTTCTCTTCTTCCCAGAAACTGTGGATTGCAAGTCCTGCTTCTACAGAGTTCAGCGCCAAGAAGCCATCATGTTCCACGATCGACGTTCGAGGACGCACCTCCCATCAGGACTGCAAAAACAAACTCCCTGTCCTCTGCACCCAAAGTGCTCCTCTATCCACTGCAGCCGGCTCAAACACATCAGCTCCATACCAAATCACAGTACAAGCCGGCAAGCAAGCCCTCACCGGCTTCCGCGACCTTCACGCCTTCACATTCCTCGGTATCCGCTTCGCACTTCAGCCTCCACGTCTCGGCTACTTGCAACTCTTCACAGGCTCCGAATCAACGACAGCCCTGCAGCCAGGCCCAGTATGCGTACAAGCACCAAGCACAGGAAGCGAAGACTGTCTCTTCCTCAACATTTGGACATCCTATCTCCCATCTAGCACATCCAAACCCGTGAACAAAAAGCTCAAAGCAGTAATGGTCTGGATCTTCGGCGGTGGTTTTGTGGGCGGCTACGGTTACGATCCCAGTACAAGCGGTGTGTATCTCGCATCACGAGGAGATGTCGTCGTCGTGACGCTCAATCATCGAGTTGGCGTTCTGGGATTCCTAGCGTTGAAAGACGGCACGGCGAATGGAAATTACGGGATTGCTGATATTGTGACGGCGTTGAAGTGGGTGAGGGGGAATATTGTGGCTTTTGGTGGTGACCCGGATCGCGTGACGGTTTTTGGACAGAGTTCGGGAGCGGCGGCTGTTAGGGCGTTGATTGCGTCGCCAATGGCGGATGGGTTGATCCATGCGGCGATTATGCAGAGTGCGCCGGTTGGTTTCAGTGATTTTGATGCGTATACTCATTATGGGAGGATTGAGGATTTGTATGAGAGTGTGACGACGCCGGTGCTGAGTGCAGTAAGGTGCTTGAATGTCACGGATCAGCTTGCTTGCTTGAAGGGAAAGGATGCATACGAGCTCATTGATGTACCTGAACTCGTCAAGTAAGTCGTGGGCTTACTGGAATCATGGGATATATGAGCTAACAGACTTAGCACACCTACGATCGACGGCACATACATCGTCTCGCCAAGGCTGTCGTTGACCGGCGATGAGTACGCAGCTCGTATCCCCATCCTGACAGGTACAAATCGGGATGAGAGTGGAACTATAGCACCATACCCAGCTCCAGCTTCACTTGACGAAGCTCTAGCTCAAATTTCCGGGTTGCTGGAATTCAACCTTTCGTACATCCCGTCCACGGGAGCCTTCCCTGTTCCAGCAGGACCAGACCCAACGCTCAACAACTTCAACGTGACCTCTCGTATCATCACGGACGGCGGACTACATTGTCTCAACCAAGCAACAGCTTTTTCAGGTGTCAAGCATCAAGTGTTTCCAGACGTCTACTCGTACGTCTTCAATCGCACGTATCAACCACCGACGTTCACAAACGGAGCCTGCAACGCCCCTGTTACTCCCACCTACCCTTTTGGAGATCCCAATCTGGAGTACTTCAAATGCCATGCTGGAGACGTCATTTGGACCTTTGGGCTATTGCAGAGGTTGCTTCCAGTGAGAGACGAGATTGACATTCCATTCTCACAGCTCATCCTGGATTACTGGACTTCGTTTGCCAGGAGACATGATCCTAACCCGGACATGAGATACCTGAAAGCGAGAGGATACTGGGGTACTATCGCGCAATTGAATGTAGCGGGTACATGGGATCGAGTGAGGCCCAGTAGACCGACTGCCAGGTGGCTGCAGTGGAATGGTAGACAGGTTCCTTATGATGAAAAAGAGCAATGTGAAGCTCTCGGTCTCCCTTTGGATTATTATGAGCTGTTGCAAGAGTAGGATTTAAACGCTGTGCCAAAGGAAAGGGACTTTTTCATTGCTTTCTAAGAAACATGTCCCTCCTCGATTTTCTGCAAGAGCAGTTTGAAGTAATGGAAGATTGTTCTCGTTCAGCTGGACCAGAGCACGGGTACTAATTATCGGACTTGATTTCAAGAAATTCAATGCTCCTTGCCTTTTGTACTCCGAATGAAATCATTTGGAATAGAGGTCAAAACGCCCTGTCTTCTAGACTTGCGCGAGACTAAATATTATCCCGAGATATGGCAAGCCTAATGGCACTCTGGTAAGAATTTCGCCGCCGCTTATCGAAATCTCGTTATGCCACTTGTACCCCCAATCGGGAAGGGGGATGCGTAATTGTGTCAGGGACGGGAAATCGCGTGTAAGGTTGATGGCTGGGTCCAATTCGAAATTGCTGATTGTGATAGACTCAAGGTTCGGGACTCGATTGGCTAGCTGGGTGATTGGACCGGAGATGCTCGCATCCGCATACCCTCCATGCATGGTGTTAATGTCCAGCTTCTTCAGAGCAGATAGGTCTGTCAGGAGGTCTATATCCCCAGTGAGTAAACATAATTCACCGACGCCCAGCTCCTCCAAAGCAAGGGGAGGAGGTGGAGTTGCATGATGGGGCTCTTCATCACTGTCTACCTTGGTAGCTTGCTCTTTGCGAGATACTAGCCGGTGATATCCCCTACAAAGAGAGGGGAAGAACGTAGATTCCCGCGACTGATCTCTAGGCTCCGCACACCGAGAGACTTTAAGGACCCGAGGTTGTGGGGATTTGGCCAGCACTTGAACGATCTCGCCTTGACAGACCAGATGGAAATTTCGCCAATCTCACTGAGGCCAAGTTTCCCAGTACGTGAAGTGCCTTGAGCGAATTCGTCCCCATTTCCAGAGACCATATCAACGTGAAATGCTTGAGAGTCGGAATGTTCTGCAAAGCTTTAATCAAAGTAGACCGTAGCTTAAAGTAGCTTGTATGACAGCTGTGAATGAGCACTAGTTGCGTCTGCAGCACTGTCGAAGAGGATACTGGAGAAGATGCCAAGCTAGGAGCATACCTGAAGGTTTACAGTCTCGCCATCTTTCGTAAGATGGATTCGATCACTTCGTGATGATGGGAGGTATGGTCATTCAACATCCTGTTAGTGAAACCGTCGCTGTCTATGGGCTTGGTAATTTCACGATGATCCAGAATGTGTATCTCGTTGACATGGGCAAAGAGCTGACGTGGAAGACCGGACAGCTTCAAGAGCCGCTCATTTTCTGAGCAGTCTTGTTTCAAATGTATATCAACTCTTCGATATAAATGGGGCGTAGCAACCACTCGCACAGTCTTGAAAGTTAGACAGAGAGCATGGAACGTGGGCAAGATTTCGACATCCTGGGATCTTTTGCCCTGAGAATAGAGTCAGTGTAATCTCACCGAGTTGATGAAATTGATCCATACAGCATACGTAGTCCAGGATAGAATCGTCGGCGCAAAATTTAGACAAGGCTTCATCGTGTTGGATGCCTTCGATCTGAAATTAGAGCCAGTAAGTTCTCTCAATGCTCGAAACAAATGCTCTTATAGTTTACCTGCTCGAAAAACTTGTCGAGAACTTCGACTGGCATTAAATCGAGCATCGTGGTTATGCCTCGGTCGTCTGGGAGCTGGGTTGGCAGGAGGGAAGGGGGCACATGTCGTTTGGCCCACGGCGGTGAGGTTGAGGCTCTGTGTCATGTGAGACCGTTTCCAGGACAGGATAATGCCTTGGATGTTTCCAACAGTGCAATCTTATAACCCCTGGCATATAATGTCTATAATACAATACTAATCTTACATCTATAAAATGTAGCACAACGTTTACACATAACATACACCTCGTAGATATGCCTCCCACGGTGCTGCGGATCTATACCATCACTTTTACAATCCTACGGCCTCTCTTACAAGCACCATAGTCTCTTCCGCACTCTCCCTCGCCCTGATCGCACCCCTCCTCGCAACCTCCTCCACATATCCGTCCTCCCCGACAATCCTCTCAAACCTCTCCCGAACCCCACTCAGGCCCTCACCCACCGCCTCTCCAACCAGTTTCTTAAAAGCTCCCAGACCCATCCCCTCCCTCTCGAACTTCTCTCCAAGTAGCTGCGGACTCCGTCCATGTTCATCGAATGACGAGAGGAGAGTCAAAAGGTTGGAAACGCCAGGACGGGAGACGGGATCCCAGGTTACGAGGTTTTGACTGTCGGTTAGGGCGGAGGAGATCTTTTGGGAGATGGTGGATGGTGAGTCGGTTATGAGGATGCGGGAGAGAGGGGATGGGGCGGATTTGGACATTTTGGTGGTGGGTGAGGTGAGGGACATTATGCGTTTTGTTGGGGCTGGAGTGAATGTTAATATAAGATACGAAATTGGAAATTACGAATTGGGGAGGCGAGAGGTTACGAGAAGAGACTTACAAAGGATAGTTTGTGGTGTCACGAGGTGTGAGCAGCCGTAAGTGTGATTAAAGTTTGTGACGCATTCTCGTGCGAATTCTAGATGTTGACTTTGATCTTCACCAACTGGGACGTGTGTTGCTCTATTATAATGCTTCGTAAGCCCATAGTTTTTCAGGTGTTTCCCTTCCGATCTCTTGTCCTGCCCCCAGGCACTTTTGTTCCAAAGAAATGACATACCTATGCACCAAAATATCCGCCGCCTGT
This sequence comes from Cadophora malorum, assembly GCA_017365405.1. Classification (NCBI taxonomy): domain Eukaryota; kingdom Fungi; phylum Ascomycota; class Leotiomycetes; order Helotiales; family Ploettnerulaceae; genus Cadophora; species Cadophora malorum. The sequence continues at coordinate 826 of JAFJYH010000524.1, read as the reverse complement.
AATACAGGATAGGAAAACAGGCCTAGCTTGAGTTTTGACTTGCTGCTCTCATCTAAAGGAGATGTGTTATCTGATAGCGATAGCTTGCTCTGTTGTGTTTTTCAGTACATATTCATAATTCGAGAGAACCAGCTGAAACTTACCTTCCATTGTGTCATTCGCGAGAGATATCCCATACTAGCTGTACAGCTTAGAATCCACATCAGCTCAGAGTGAGCTGCTACCTATCGTGAACATGGCCGTCAGTACTTGGTTCTTCACAACACTCCTCTTATTCCGCCTTTTCCTACGCAAAGTCATCTTTTTTTCAAACCCCTCCAAGAAAGGATCAAAATAAGGTCGGCACAAGGACACGATCTCATACATGTCCCAACCTCAATGTCTTCATACAGACCAAACCGGAAAATGAAAGTCAAGTAGAATAGAAAAGGATTCACATCTCAAAAGGACGAAGAGAAAGCTCCAGAAAATCATGATAACCCCAAACCCTAGACCACAACACAAAGTTCAAAACCTCAAAAGGAAACCCCAATGCACATACCTGCCCCTGCCAAAAAACCGTACACCTCTCCTCCCTAACCCCACACGCAAGTAAACTCGCCAACGCCTCCCTCCTCCACCGTCTTAAATCATCCGGCCGCTGAAACAACGTGATAGCATGGAGATCAACGACGGAAAAGAATAGTTTGGTGGTTGGAGGGGAGGTGTCTTGGAGGGAGACCCAGGTTCGTAAGGCGCCGAGGTAGTTGCCTAGGTGGGGGATTCCGGTGGGTTGGATTCCGGAGAAGATGGTTTGGGGTTGGGAGGAGGGGGATATGGAAGGGGG
>JAFJYH010000523.1:0-20020 GCA_017365405.1 Cadophora malorum | reverse complement strand
GGGGGGGGGAAGTCGATATCGTTCTCTGAATTCCACTTTCAACCGGGCTCAAAGTGCTTTCAATGATTATTGTTCGCTGGAATCCATGTTGCAGCATGGTGCGGATACCAAGACTTGCTTGAAATTCCTGCAGCCTAGATGCCACGTCTGGGAGTGTGGGTAACCGGCTCTGGGACTCTGGCCCGGTAGATGCACTGCCTTCCAGGAATACATCGTCAGCTATAGGGGTAGTGAGGTAAGGCTATGTCGCGGCCATGGCGAAGTTGTGGGACAGAAATGTAGCTTGAACCTTCGATCTTGATGTGTGGAGCGTTTCCTTTCTGCAATATAGCATGGTCTGGTGAGTCCCTGCTTGATAATCTGTCTTAGAGGTGAGAGAGATGAGGACTTACGCGACAGTGAATTTTCTTCCAGCTTCTCAGCTCTTCCCTCCTCAATCACCAATCTGAGTTACCGTAGTGTATGCAAGTGGGCTCAGAAGCTAGTTTGCAGAAGACGAGGGTGCCAATAAGCGGCTTGACGAGTGGTTGGCGCGACCGACTTGTTTGATTTTTGGATCTGAGGCTGAAGTCGAAGTGACGTTTCGACGGGGGAAAAAGCGGTGGATGAATGGCTTGTTTGTGTCCACTGCAACATTTTGGCGTTTGTGGAGCAGCGAAGTGTTCTTTATGAAAGTCCAACAATGCTTTCGCTGATACAAAAGGGGTAAGTGCGTATTGCGTTCACCCCAATGGGAAGAGAGTGCTTATACGTGTGTTAGAGGTAACCGTAACCCACGCGCCCTCCCAAGAAGATCACACTGATAATGTGCTTGATCGATCTTGTTCGAATTCCGTACGCGCGAGAAATGGAGAAACAATTAGTTACTGCGTTGATAGCGTGGAACCGTATGCTGCAATAACAGAAAACAAAGACTTACTTCGAATTAGATCTCATACTCTATTGCTACGTAAGGCTTTTGATTGTCCAATCCATTAACCAGCAGGCATCTTCTCTGATTTATTTTCATGTCTGGCTCCCCTAGTAGCAAGAGCTCGCCGTAATGTGGATGGGGAGAGGTAGGTAGCCTTGGCAGATTGACCGCACGTTGGCCGGAGCTAAAAAGTTGTAAAGCCAGTAACGGAAATAATATGCTGCTTGTAAGGATTGATCCCCTTGGAAAAACAAGTTAAGTAAGCAAACTTCGAAATAAATCTTTCGGAAAATGAAAACAAGAAAGAATAAAATGCCTGCCAGCTTGTGACCGGAAGTCTACCTTCGGGTTCGGTGAGAGACACTCGACTCCCCACAATCCCTTTCACCGTCCAGGGCTTCGCCTCGTTTGTGGAGAAGTAAATCATAAACCAGGTACGCCACCCGGTCAGGTCCATTGATGTTAGGCCCAACCAGCATGCCATGTGTATAGATGTACGAAGGAAGAAAGACGAAGCTTGGTAAGGCTGTGGGGCTTCTCTTTTCAAACTAATATTACAGATGCTGTCTAAAGACCTAAGCTAGTGCATTGCAGGGCGGTAAGGAGGCTGAGTCAAGCTACAAGGGGCTGTGCTATTAGTACTCTTTGGATGGCTGTTGATTCCGTGTCGGACCCAATCAATCTTGAGCAGGTCATCCTCGCTAAATCTTTAGTACGCAAGGGGGTTTGCAGTGGATCTCATACACCCTTGCAAGGCAGTAAGGTTATTCTTCGAGTCAACAGGCTGAAATTCTAGGATTTTCTCCATAACCTTCCTCGACCCACTGCAAAGCCCCTTTCGTACTTAAAAAGATTAATACTGGAATATGACTGGCACAAAACTCATGTTAGTGCTAAGCTACAATTAGATACAAATACACTACTGGATCAACGCAATGAACCTTGCATGCGTAGCCGGCACCTTCCGTACAATGCTAGTGGAAGTGAATGACCGACCACCTTGCACGACATTTGAATAGTATTTTACGTGTTTGCCTTTTTATAAAATTTCCATGGTGAGTTGGAAGCCCTGTCCGTTGGCTCGGATGAACGCGAGGATGTATGAAACGAAGCTAAAAGATATGAAATTTGTCAAATGATTAAATGGTTCTAACTAAATAAATTGCATTTACTGAGACACCTAGCTGCCAAAGATGTGCGGAATAATCCTTCTCTCCTACGTATGCTTCCGGGGCCGACCTCGAGCTTTCTTCCCTGTACCTTTCACAGTAGCTTTCTGTCTAGTAATCGATCCTAGGCCGCCTCGCTTGACCCCGCGTTGTGCTAGAATGCGGGCCTCGAATTCATCTACCAACTCCTTTGCATGACCCAGTGAGTGCACAGGAAGTAATATTGGGTGCCAATTCATCAAGTAATACGAAACACCATCAAGGTCCTTTTTATCAATAATCTTACGAATGTTTTAATTCGGGTCGACATTGGTAAGCATCGGGCAGACTTCGATTTTTGCTAGGAAAGCGACTTCTAAAGCGGGGGTACTTCTGGAAGAGCTCGTATGTCTGGCGTCGAGAGGAATGCTGAGCGTCCCATCATCCGCTTCACTATCCTGGTCATCGTCTGATACCGGCGAAGACGACAGCGATAGGCTGCCACGGGAGACTTTCTAATGGCCTTGCGGGGTGGAAACGTTCCGCCGTTTAAAGCAGATGTCGTCGGCTCTTGACTTGCTGGAATTGCTAACAAGTTCCCTGCTGCCTTCCTCATCTTCATCACGAGGAAATATCAACGTCATAAAGTTGACTAAGGTGGAGGTGGAGGGAAAAGAATTGAATCTCTATCATTTCATAATCTGATAAAACATACTTTTACCGTTCCCGATACCACTATCCCCATACCCGTATGTCGCATGAATGAAATTTATAGGTGGGTATTCCATATCACAAGTATCACAGCCTGATTATCCCCCTTCCCCAATGTAATGAGCATGTCCGAGACTGACATTGTTATCCTTTTCCGACTTTTTATCGAAATGTGATATTATTGTTTCATTTGCAAACTCGTGAGCACATATTTTGTGTATCCACACAAGGACCTCAGCTCGCTTACCGTGGGCATTAGCAGCTCGAGATACACGAGGTTCAAGAAGAATGGCATCTAGATTTTGATTATTACCTTGTCTTACAGTGCCCTCTACAGCCGATCGCTCTTTTGCCGATTTAAGCTTGTAGTTTGTTGAAGACAGTAACTATGACAAAGATGGAAGTTCGTAATCGATCTCGTTCTCGGACCCATTCCTTTCTGCTATCAAGGCTTCTAAACAGTCAAACAAGTATAATAGCTAGTGTGGGATAATTTGAACACATGCTTTTTATTTCTAGTACATTTTCTATACAAGTCTGTTTACCTTAAGTTATGGCTACGCAATCTCCAATAACCTTCTGACACCATTTATCTTTGCTTGCAGCTCCTTCAAATGCCGGGAGCGCTTCAACCGACACGCTGCTCGAGTCAATCGCTAAGTTTTTGCCACGTTTGGAGGATGATTTCCAAATGCTACTTTCCGATAATTTTAGTTTGTAATGAACAAAAGCAAAGCCGACCATGTTGGGCTAGAATAAACGCAGTAGAGTACTTCCGAAACCAATCCGATCACTGAATGAAGAATGGAAAATGGACAAACCATGAAGAGAGGCATCGGAGGGATCTGTAGACCCTTTAAATTGCGGACTCCCAGGACCTACTCTACAAGCTAAGTTACATCTGCCGTCCTTCTTTGCTGCTCCACTACCTCAGTGCCATCCTTTTCGTGATAAAGCCCCACTCCTGCGTTTTCGCGACTTGAATCCATGTCTCAATCGCTTGGAGAGCTAAAAATACCAATAAGCCAACAGGAAGTCCATTCCGAGAATCTGCTTCATATAAGGGCGTTAGTGTCCAGCGTCTCTGATACGAAGCATCTGAAGGTCGCCCAAGCGGGCCGTGAGACGTCATGCTATGTAGCGCTCTTCCACAGATCCGAAAGGACTTGCCCCATTAAGCAACCCGCGATACCGTAGGGGAATAACTGAGCATCAGAGACCCCTTTGAAACCTCCCCTGGAGCATCTTAGCTGGCAAGAAAGCGCGTTGCTCCAGCGCGACCCACTCAAAGCTGGCTCAAACAGCTTTCCCCTGGATCATTCCAGCTGCCTAGTGCGTCACCCATGCCATGCCCAGATACCAACACGTAAGTTCAATACTGTGAGATCGTTCGAGACTCCAAGTCAGGAATGGTTTGCCGAGTACGGAAGTTGAGGGGTATTCCAGACGTTCTCAAAATCTGATGGGTAATCATATGCGTAGCTGACTTGGCCGGCTTCGCTTTGATTACTCCCTCTCCCGGTGTCGCCGCGCTTCCACCTGAGCTTGGATTCTCCGTTCGTAAGAAGTTGCTGTACGGAAAAGTGTCGCCTGCCTTGAGCCCTCCTCTACCTCTTCACAACACTCCTGAATCCTGACAAAAAGCGAGACCTTCATAGAATCTGGCGGACACCAGACACTCAGGTGATTCCGTAAGGGGAGGAGGCGGTGACGGGGAAGAATGCTGTGCTTACGAAAAGTAGCTTGCCATCATCAACTGTAGATCTATTCTCGGTGAATGGGAAGCACTGCTGCAGGAGTGTACGAGTGGCAAAGCGTCGGCAGCTCCGAAACGATCTGGGGTAGAGTAGAGTAGAGTCAGTACAAGGCAGATTTTTGACAGTGACGCCAACGAGAGCACATTGAGGGGCACTTCGAATGGGGACCAGCAAATCAAAGCGCAGGCCTAGTCTGATGAGGGAGTTTGAAGGCGTGGTACAGGTGTTAAGGCCGGCTCATAAGCCATAGAATAATCGCGAAGGTCTGATGGCCAGGGCAATATGTGGCTAGCGCATTAAAACTTGGTAAAGGATAAGAGAAGTTGAAATTGGAAATAGCATTGGATTTATACATGAGGTAAGGTCTTAAGAGGAGCTAATAGGGGTTGCGATCACTCGTTTTGGTTGTCTCAGAGTAGCATGAGCACTAGAGTAGCCAGGCCTTTAAGCGAGAAATTCCCTGTTCAAGAAATCCCGGTTTCCTGATGCAGAATCACCGACACGCAGATTATTTAAATTATTCAAGGTGTAGAACTTTAAGGTGCTTATAAAAAAGATAAGCCGCGACTTGTTCGCCTTGGCTTTAGTAATAAGCTAAGTTTGATAATTTATTTCTTTTCGTCCTTATTGGACTAATTGTTATGTTTAACTTTAATTGTTATTACCAACGAAATTATTGCATTCCTTTTCTCACATTTAATGTAAACGCTACGTTATCTGAGGTCGTCTTGCAGTTTTGCCCTTTTTCATCGCTTAATATAATTAAAATCCGTAGTTATCTAATTTTTAAAAAACTTCTTAAAATCTTGAAACACGTATTCAAAATTAAAATGCCTATCGCAAGCATATTCTTAAAATTTCCTTAAATAGCAAGTAACTTTTACTTCAAATGTTTTCTTTAAAGAAATCGTTTCTTGCTAATCTCTTTTAACATTAAATAATGTTAATACGCTTTTTAAAAGCGATTTCGTAAATTCCGTTATAAGTCTTGCTATTATGCTAATAATGATTCTAATAAATTACAAAGAACCTAAAAGAATATTATTTTAATAATAATTGTAAAGTAATTATTACATTAATTCTTGTATAGCAATTATCAAATGATAATTATTGCATTATTATTTATTATTTACATATACCCCTTGATACGGAATTATAGCTCTTGTTAAGGTGTTAAGTTTTTTTAATTAAGTTTAGCAAAAAAATAATATCAAAAAAGAGTCGCGTTAAATATTTCATGTAAATGTAAAAACCTTAATATTAAACTTTCAAATTAACTCTCTTAATAAATTACCTAATTATTTGTAATACAAATTAATTACCAATTAATATAAGTTTGCATCGGTATATAATATTACAAAAATAATAAAAGTAATAAAAATAAATATAATAATAATTTAATATATTCAAATTATTTAGCTAAAAGAATGCAAAAAGGTAGAGAATTTATACTTATAGCTATAACCCCCCTAAAACCCTTCCAGCTACTAGCCGGCTTCTAGCGTAGATACATCAAACACTCGGTATAGGTCTTGTGGACCAACAAAAAGCAAGAGATTTTCATAGCACTATCACAAACCAGGCTTAGCCTTAATATAAGTTACAAGTTGGCATCATAATACTAATGATACCATTAAGTAAATAGCATCAGTTAGTGTTTAGTATCAAAAGGTTAATGATATCATTAAGAAAATGGCATTAATAAGAAAATAATATAAATTAGCAAATAGTATTATATTTCATACTTATTATTATATTAATAATTATATTGATTACGGTAAACTTAAGTTATGTGACATGTAAGTCGTATTAGATGGGCTTGCAAGTTTGTGTGTTTAATAAGACGATCTTACGAAGCTTGCAATTAGAAATCAAAGTTTTATATAATGAGTAAATAATTTCCTAGATAGTAAAGCTTTATACTTAAATCAAATAGTAAGTTTATATCTCATTTACTACTACTTGTAATGTCTTAATTTTTATTAAAAATCGAATGTCTTGTTATTTTACTTTATAGCTGATACTAATTAATGAGTCTATACTTATAACATCAACCGAGTTAGAAATGTTACATTTTAAACACCTCACTTAAAGTATCATTAGCAAAACATAATAACCTTTAAAGAAGAATTTGTCGTAAGAGAAAATTCCCAAATCGATAAAAAGGAAGATAAAGTTATTTCACCTCGAATCAACTTACTTAATACCTTTCATAATTAACGATTCAAGCTAAGACAATTCGTACTCTAATACCAGATATACCTAGCTTTCAATGAAAACAAGTTTGAAGCTAAATTCTTTAAGGTCTTATAAATTGCCTTATTCCTTTGCGACATTGTAGTATATTAAATTAAACTAACTTTTAACAATTATTTTCTTAATTAATATGTAATTGAAGCTTGCTTTATTATTATAATTAAGAAGAGTTGCATTATTTTTTGTATCGTTGTAAGATTTACTACGGTTATCAAAGGAGTTTTTGGAAATCTCAACAAGAAAGAATAATTTAAGAAACACTTGCTTGGTATCTGCTAATAAGGATTTATTTACAAATACATTGCCAAATTCCATCATCACTTCATGCGATTAAATTAAACGGATAGTAGCCTGAAAGCTTAGTATTATAAGGGCCTAAAAGACTATATCAAAGACAAACTCTTTAGGGCTAACAAATCTAATAACTTGAAGGAAATGATCAAAATAGCTACAACTATTAACAAACAGATTCAAAAACGATAAAAGAAAAAGAAAGAGTACTTTACCTTTATTTAATATAAAAAGCCTTAATTCTTAAAATAACATAAAAAAAGAGGAAAAAACTTTCAACCTCACCCTAACAATAAACAAAGTTACCATAACCTAATAAAAATAAATAAGGCTAAAAGAAAAGGCAAAGGCTAAGCTAAGAAGTAAAAATAACGAAAGAAAAGCTTGTGTTATACTTGTGGCAAGGCTGGCTACCTTGCTAAAAACTGCTTTCAAAATAAAAATAAAGGGAAAGCTTTTCCTAAAGATAAATAACAATTCGCCTTAGCTAAACGAAAAATCGAGCGCCGCGAAGCAGCAATGCTCGAATAAATCAGCGAAGACAACAATTAGAAGAAAGTTTTAACCAAATCCTTTAAAAATCAGCGGATTAATAATATAAAATTCTTGAAACTTCAATAAAAAAGCTAAGTAATTAACAATAACTAAACAAATTAATTACCTAGCATCAACGAAAATTGGATACTTTATTTTCATAACAAAGAATAACAAATTTGAATGCATGTAAGAGATAAGTTAAACTTAGCGAAAAAGCAAAGAACTCACGATACCCTAAAGCGAAAACTTAATTACGTTATCGTTTACCAAAATGCTAAGATCATCATATTTTAAGAAAACACCAAATACACAAATTAACAACCTAAAAAATACATAGCTAACTTCTTAAAAAAACTTGAATTTTAAGAATATAGCCAACTAAATAACTATTTAAAAGTCAAAAACATGTAGATTATAATCGTAATGGCTAATGGAAAACGGTATTAAAAGCAAAGATAGCATATATAAAAGCCTATCCGATTTCAAAAGATAAGAAAAGAATTTATATAAAGCCAAATTAATCTTAAGGAGGATGTTTTGTATACCTTTATCAATTACAATTGAGATTTAAGAAAGTGAATGAACGAAATAATAAAAGAAATCGTTAAAGAATAAAAGGATTTGCTTGTAAAATCGCAAGAATACTTCAATTATCTCAATTACCCCGAACTTGCTGCTACCAAAAAGATAAACTAACTAGTAATCCAAGTAAAGCTGAATAGGAATGTAGCTAAAGCTTTAATTAACTTAAGAGTTATGGAAAAGTTCATTTACTTATGATTAATGAAATAGCTAAACATATTTATTATGCGTAACCCACGCCTTTACCGACTTACTTTATTGGATAGGAAAAATGTAGGAGTTAACAAGTGAATGCGAGATAAAATAGCAAGCATTAAAATAAAGATATTTGATAATTACATAAAGTACTTATTGTTTAACGTTATCCTGATCAAACGATATGATATCGTTTTTAAAATCATGTAAATAAATAGCTATAACTTCAACATTAATTAGAAAGCAAAAATGCTTACTTTTAATAAATGCAATTGTTATCGTAATTAATTATTCGGCAAAAGAGAGGCTAACGCCGCCTTCTTAAAAATAACGCCAATTGACTTTACATAAAAAAGTTCAATTTTTAACCAAAAGAAATCTAAAGGTTATTCTAGATAAAAAGATAACGTACGAAAACAGTTGCTTGTACCATACAAAAAGTATGCAAAAATATTTAAAGATCCGTAAGATATAAGGGCATTACCTAAACATTAACCTTGAGATCACGAAATTAATTTCAAAGAAGGGTTTATACTTATTGCAAAAAAGCTTCGTTATCATAATTATGCTATCATAAGAACATTTAAAAAATAGCAGGAATAAGAAGTAAAAAAAAGATGGATTTGAAAGTCCAAATCATTATGTATGATTAACATGTTAGTTATCAAAAAAGTAAAGAACCTTAAAAGAAAACCTTATGATAATTATCGCATGATTAATAACGAAATGATAAAAAATGTATACTTTTTGCCTAACGCCTAATACTTGCAAGAAAGGTTAGCTAAAGCAACAATATATACTAAATTGGATTAACGCAACGCGTTCAACTTGATCTAAATCAAAAAAGGGTACGAATAAAAGATAGCTTTCATCTTACTCTTAAGCTTATAAAAACACATAATAATGCCGTTTGAACTTATAAATACACCAGCCACATGTCAATGACAAAATAATAAGATTTTAAAGAACTTCATCAAGAAGTTCGCGATATGCTATCTAAATAATATCTTAGTCTACTTAAGAATTATCGAGGAACATTAGAAACATGTCTTACAAATCATAAAAGCCTTATATCGGGTAAACTTTAAATTAAATTATTAAAATATGAATTTTTTATCAAATAAGTTATCTTTTTAAGGTATGTTATAAACCTAAAACGGATAAGCATTAACTTAAAAAAAGTCAAAGCAGTGAAGGAATAAAAGTTACCTAAGAATGTTAAGGATATGCAATTTCAATTAGAATTCGCTAACTTTGTTAACAATTTATTCAGAACTACTTTAAAATCGCCAAACTACTCACCAACTTAATTAAAAAAGGCGTCCCTTTTATCTAAATTAGCCAATGCAAAAAAGCCTTCCAACGAATCAAGAAAAAATTCACCAAAAAATCAATCTTTTACAGTTTTGATAAAAAAAGGAAAGCATAATCGAAATCGACGCTTTAGATACTTGTATTAATGCAGCTCATTTATAGTAAGATAAGGAGGGTCGATTACATCCAGTTGCTTATTACTTCAAAAAGATGTCCTTAGCTGAACAAAATTATAACATATACAAGAAGGAGCTTATGATTATCATTAAAACATGCAAACATTGGAAAATTTATTTGCAAAAAGCTAAGTATCCAATTATTGTTCACATCAATTATATGAATTTTTAAATCTTTATAATCATTAAGGTTTTAAACAATCGATAATTAGCTAAATGAGCCGAGGAACTTGCTTTTTTTGATCTTGTAATCAAATACGTGCAAGGAAAAGATAACGTCAAAGCCAACGCTTTAAACAAACTGCCAGGGTATAAAAGAAACAAGATTTATAATAAAATTGCTTTACTTAAGGAATTAGATAATAAGGACTTGATTTCTCACATCCGAAAGGTAGCGATTATAAAACTCAAAAGACTTTAGGCAAAAATACTAAAGAAAATCCAGAAGCTTGAAAAGTCTCTCTTAAAAACTAACAATCATATCACAATTAAGAAAGGATACGTGCAAGTAAATGGGAAACTGTAACTTTTGCCTAGCTTAACCTAGGAATATATTTAAAAATAATATAAATTATTTGCACACGAATATCAAAAGGTACAAAGAACGTACTTAAGGATTTCGTGATATTATTAAGACAAAGAACTTTGCGCAATAATTAAAAAGGTGGTTAGGAATTATGATGCTTGCATTAAAAACAAGTCAATCAAGTATGCATCTTATAAGCAAATGATTATAATACTTATATCATCACAATTTTGAAAATCGATATTATAGGATTTTATTAAACTATTACTTATATCCAAAGACCCGATTACAAAAGTTAGCTATAATATAATACTGGTTATCATGAAGAGATTTACTAAATATATAACTTTAATACTAGTCAAATCAACGCTTACAGCTAAAGACCTAATGCAAATATATCTTAAGGAAGTAATTTTCAAGCATGAAGTATCGGAAGAAATAGTGTTTGATTAGAACAAGCTATTTATATCCAAATTCTAAAAAGCATTGATAAGTTTCCTTAAAACCAAACAAAAACGTTTAATAGCATTTCACCTTTAAACAAATGAAGGAAATGAATAGATAAATCAAATTGTTAAAGTATACTTACAATGCTATATCAACTACTAACAAGATAATTAAATAAGGCTGCTGCCGCTTGCAAAGTTCGCTTATAATAGCTTGATCATAGAAATAATCAATGTAACATTATTCTTCGCCAACTATAATTACGAACTTATTGCATATAAAGAATCCAACTTAACAATTGAAAATAATGATATAGCTTGCATTTAAGTCTAAAAGATCCAAGACCTTCATAAGAAATTATCTCAAGAATTTCAATTTGTAACAAAAAAGAATACGCATTATTATAACAAAATGCATAGCCAAAAGCTAACGCTACAAAAAAGAGATAAGATTTACTTTTTATAAAAAAACATCAATATGCAACGGCTAAGCAACAAATTAGATCATAAGAAATTAAAATCATTTAAGATCAAATAAATTAAAAGACCTTTAAATTACGAATTCCAATTGCTAAATACGATAAAGAAGATATTCTTAATATTTTATATATCTTTATTAGAAAAATTATTATTAAGCGCATCACCAGCACCAAAAACAATCGTAGAACTTATCAATTTGCTTAAAGAATATAAAGTAAAGAAATTGTTAGATTGTTAATACAAGTACGGTACCATCAAGTACTTAATAAAATGAAAAAATTACTTACAATTTAAAAACACTTAAAAATCCAAATCAAACTTTTGCTACTTAAAGCTACTTGCCAATTTTCATTAATAAAATCTAGGTTTGCTTAAAGTAGATCCTTAAGGTTGAAAGGAAGGCCAATTATCGGGTTATAGGAAGAGTCGATGTCGCTAAAACTAAAACATTTCGCGCTTGCTAACTTAGCACTTTTTTGTGCTTTCTTCACTTTTCGCTTTTTCTTAATTTCCCTCTTTAACGCTTTAAAAGCATTAAGCTTTTTTATTAAGTTTAAGCTAGCAGCAATTATCTTCTGCCGCCTTTTATAAAGAAAACGTTTTTATTTCTTTAGCCTTGCCAAGCAAGCATAAAACTTAGTTATAGCAACATCCTTTTCATTTTCTAACTTCTTGATTTGTGCGTTAAGGAACTCTCAATTTAAGGCAAAAAGCATTTGATTCCTATCGCAAATATTGTAGGTTTTATTTAGATAAGCATAGCGATTGTAGCAAGTTAATTTAGGATCACATGGTAAGATACATTCTTTGCATTTCGCATTTTCATATCTAATACATAGCGCCATGATCTTTCCTATTAATTAGATTTGCTAACCCAGCGCAATATAATCGATTCTTTTAGTTAAGCATTCGAGTAACATAATGAAAGAAGAAGATAGCCATAAGCAATTATCGATATTTCCTTTAGCATACTTAAGCATAAGGATACGCTAAATTAAAAAAGGAATAATGTTATGAACCAGGCTTAGCTTTAATATAAGTCATAAGTTAGCATTATAATATTAATAGTACTACCAAGTAAATAGCATTTGTTGGTCCATAAGACTTATATCGAGTGTTTGATGTATCCACGCTAAAAGCCAGCCGGTAGCTGAAAGGGTTTTAAGAAAATTATAGCTATAAGTATAAATCCTTTACCTTTTCGCATTTCCTTAGCTAAATAACTTAAATATATTAAATTATTATTGCACTTATTTTTGCTACTTTTATTATCTTTATGATATTATATATTGATGCAAACTTATATTAATTAATAATTAACTTATATTACAAATAGCTAAGTAATTTATTAAAAAGATTAATTTGAAAGTTTAATGTTAAAGCTTTTACATTTACGTAAGATATTTAACGTGGCCTCTTTTTGATATTGATTTTTTGCTGAATTTGATTAAAAAGACTTGGCATCTTAATAAGAGTTATAATTTTATGTTAAAGGATACATGTAAATAATAAATAACAACGCAATAGCTACCATTTGATAGCTGCTATATAAGAATCAATGCAATAATTACTTTATAATTATTGTTAAGATAACATTTCTTTAAGTCTTTCGTAATTTATCAAAATTATCATTAGCATGATAGCAAAACGTACAACGGAATTTACGAAATCGCTTTTAGAAAACGTATTAACATTACCTAATATTAAGGGGAATTAATAAGAAACGATTCCTTTAAAAAAGACATTTAAAGCAAAAGTTATTTGCTATTTAAGGGAATTTCGGGAGTATGCTTGCAATAAGCACTTTGATTTTAAGTACATGTTTTAGGATTTTAAAAAGTTTTTTAAGGATTAAATAATTACGGATTTTAATTGCATTAAGTAATAAGAAAAGGCAAAGCTATAAAATAACTTTAAATAACGTAACGTTTACATCGAATATAAAGAAAGAAATATAATAATCTTGCTAGTAATAATAATCAAAGCTAAATACAATAATTAACCTAATGAAAACAAAAAAAAGCAAGCTAGCAAACTCGATCTATTATCGAAGTCGAGGCAAATAAGTCGCGACCTATTTTTTTTACAAGCACTTCAAAGTCTCATATCTTAGATGATTCAAATTACTTAAAATAATATTATAGCCTCTTTAGTTAAGGAAATTAACGCAAGAATTAAAGACGCATGGCTTTAGCTACTTTTGATAATAGAGAATAGAAAAAGAGATGACGTGTTTAAACGCTTAGATTTGCTTAAGTTTCATTATAATAAAAATGGAAATCTTATTAGAAATTTATATAATGCAATTTCATTTATTAAAATAAAAAGGGAATTTTTATTTACTTCTAGCAAAGGATTTTTAAATCGTCTTCTCTAGTAAAGATCAAATAAGAAATAATTACTAGAACTAATACTAATATAAAATGCTCACCTACGTAATGATAATGTTTATTCATTATCATATCAAAGGAAAGCTAAGGTATATGCGAAGCTAAGTCAGCCGGCATGAGATATAATAAATCAGCTCTTATTAGAATAAGCGAAAACTTTAAAAATGCTATTAAAAATATATTTAAAAAAGCTTCAATATAATAATAACAAAGATCACTTGAACGCAAAGTTGCATATCTTTATAAACTTATATTAAAGATTAATTATCAATATATTAATTTAATATAAAGCTTTTTCTTTTATGCTACAAAGCAATGCGCAAGAGTATTATTATAATTACTTGCAAGATAAGACTTTTACGTTTACTCAACTTGTCAATGCTATTCGAGCTAATTTCGAGATAAAAAAACGTATAAGGCGATACCTAAACCAATGATTCAAAATCACGCTTAAATAATTTCAAAACAAATTAATACAAAAAGAAAAGACGCTTATTTAATAATTAAATAATTTTGAGAAAAAATTGCAAAGCCTTTAATTAAGCTTAACAAATGAACGTATAAACAATAACAAAACTCTCCGTAATAAGCTTATATAAAAAGTGTCAAGTAATAAGCTATTCATTTAGGCTTTATTTAAATTACCTCTTACTTTTGTTACATTAATAAACGATCTTTAAGTTATAGCAAGAGTAAAAACATTATTCAAAACAAGATCCCAACAAGACAATTATACTGAATTCCATTAGAAATGCTCCTAAGCTTATATTGCGAAAGGCAAAATAATATACTTGAATTATAAAATAAAGTTTTCCCAAAGCAATAAATATAGGAACAAATTCAAACTAAAGCCAAGTTATATAAAGTATATTATTTGCCAAGCGTTAAATTGTTATAATTCTTATTATACTAAAAAAAAAAAGCAAAATTTAAAGCATAATACTTTGCTACATATAAAGCTAAAAGTATCAAATTAATAAACAAAACGTTTAAAGCATATTTAGCGTATGCGAATCAAATTAAGTAAGATTTAAAAAGTATTTAAGATAAAATTAAAGATTAAAATGATGCGGATTTTTTTAACTTAAATGCATTATTAAAACGTAATAATGCTAATTTAAACTTAAGTAACAAATATAATAATGCCACATCTTACTTCATAATTATATTTACAATAAGTGTAATAAAATATAATACATAAAATATCAAAAATCAATTAGAAATACGAAAGGCGATACATATTCTAAAAAGCATAATAAAAAGGCCTTAACAAAATAACGCTTATATAATCTAATAAATAAATTGCTTTTTTCAAAGTTTTTTAATTAATATCAACGCATTAAACAAAAATACAAAAATATTAATCAATTGCAAGCATTACAACATCTTTAGCATATAAAATTTAATAAGAATTAAGCAAATTAAAGCTAAATAATATTTGAAACCGGTATAAGAAAATCTCTAAGAATCGCTATTATTAACATTCTTGCCAAAGAAATGAAATTCCAAATTGTTAATACAAATATATCATTTTTACTTTGCTTACAATAACTTGATAAAATAAATGCACATTACAATAACTTACAAAATATCTTAATTCAAGAGAAAAAAAGCATTTAATTATTTGAAAAAAGGGCTATTTGTAGCTATTACTAAATTAGCATAACTAATTATTAAACACTTCTACAAAAACAATCAATACATGCCACCTTACGAAAATAAAAATCCAAAAACTTTATTGTAGATTTAGCTATTCGTTAGTATAACAATTGCATTATTTGCTTAATCAAGCAAAGCATAACTTTAATTTAAATATTATAATGCAAGTTAAAAAAATATATAAACATTATTAAAAGCATGCAAAAGCATTGCACAAATTTCGCTTCAAATTGCAAAATAATATTAACTTTAATTATACGATTTATATTAATATCGTGTAGCTTGAGAAATAAAATATACTTCATATAATAAATAAAAGAATAAGATTTAAAGCAACGTAGCTAATTCGCAAAAGAGTCGATTCAGCTATAGCAAAAGTTGTGTTTAACGCATTCAAGTTAGCTTGAATTAACATATATCTTAGCTTATTAAATTTCGTTATATATAATTATAAAACAAATTTCAATTTTGAGAAGTTTCGAACATCACTTAAATTTATAAAAAATATTCTTAAACTTATTTTAATGAAAGCATATCATTTAATTAATAAGATAAAAAGGTATTATCATTTACTACGCTGTACTTATAAGATTATTACGAAAGAGCACCTAGAATTATTTAACGCAAATCGATTGCAAATAGTTATAAAAGCTATCAATAATATAATTAAACTAAATAAGCTGATCCCAACGTTGCTGGTATTTAGGGCATATCTTAAGATAACGGAATTAAACCCCTTGAATTTAATAGTCAAATAAAGGGTTATAACAATTAAAAAAGCTATGAAAGAGTTATACAAAATCTAAGCATTTAAGAAAGTCAATAATACGTTGCGTACTCGAAACAATCTTGGTACTACATACATTTATGATCTTTCTTTAAATAATCTTATATTTATATATAAGAAAAAAAAAATAAAAAAGGCCTTACAATTTCCTAAGCATTAAAGATAAAATAATTAAAGCTTTAATTAAAAAGAACATAATATATATATTTAAATTAACTTTAATACGCTTATGAAAAATAAATAATTTAAGCATTAAATAATAAAAAGAAAAATTACTAAAGGATCTTTCATTAACACTTAATGCAAAATAGCAAATGAATAGCGAATTTGGCTTGGCCCCGAAATCCTGTTAGCTTGTAGTAAAATTCCTGGCAATTAAATATATTATAAACTTGTTAATAATTGATAATAATTACAATGCTAAAGCGTTTTTAACAAAAAAGGAAACAAAAGATTGAGACTTAATTAAGTTTTTCGTTAAAGGCAAGATTATAATGCAAGGCAAGTTATTTTAAATGTTTCGAAAAATAAAGTACGAAACTTTAATATTATAAAGATAATAAAAATAATAAAAACAAATGCAATAATAATTCAGTATATTTAAATTGTTTAGCTAAAAGAATATAAGAAGGTAAAGGATTTATATCTATAACTATAACTTCCTTAACATCTCTTTAGCTATTAGTCGGCTTCTGGCGTGGATACATCAAACACTCGGGATGGGTCCTGTGGACCAACAATTATGCAATTATTAAATGTGAGCAAATTGGTAGGATTTAGGATTTGTGCTGATTTTGTTAAAAACCCGGCTTTATTAATTTTTGTTTATTTTCTCATCAAAAACCTAGCATCTCCAAGGATCAAAGTATCGTTTGTTTGCATTTTAATAATTCCAAGCGTATGATTATCTTTTGATGTAATAAGTAAGTATAAATTGTATATGGAGATCTTTATTTATAAATTCTTTACATGATGCTTATGATATATGTTAAACTAATAATTTCTTGATTTTAGTATGCTGTATAATAAAAGCATTATTATAAATATTATCCATTTAGGAAATTCCTTTATAATCTTTTTTAATAATTATGCAAAGACTTGCTAAATTAATTTTATATGCGCTTGAATGTAAGCTTATGTGATATCTTTAATTATTATATTTAGCTTAAGTAAGTATTAAAAGCGTTGCAGATATTTTATCGTTGTAGTTATGTAAATGATAAGCTTTTAACTAATTTACTAAATTGTTAATAATTAAATTAATATCTTTTTTTTATCTTTATCGTTAAAGGCTTAAATAACAAATTTAAATTTCTTATATAACTTCATTATTTCTTTTCCTTTAACCTTGTTTATCATGCAAGATTTGAAAATGCATTATTCTTTAAGCTTAGGATTGCTTTAATAAATTAAGATAAAAACGCCTTTTGCTATTATATATCAATGCAAACTTATATTAATTAATAATTAAGTTGTATTACAAATAATTAAATAATTTATTAAAAAAGTTAATTTAAAAGTTTAACATTAAGGCTTTTATATTTACATAAGATATTTAATGCGACCCCTTTTTAATACTAATTCTTTGCTAAATTTAATTAAAAGAACTTAGCACTTTAATAAGAGCTATAATTCTATATCAAAAGGTACGTGTAAATAATAAATAATAACGCAATAGCTATCATTTGATAGCTGCTATATAAAAATTAACGTAATAATTACTTTACAATTATTATTAAGATAATATTTCTTTAACTCCTTTGTAACTTATCGGAATTATTATTAGCACGATAATAAGACTTACAACAAAATTTATGGAATCGTTTTTAAAAAGCGTATTAATATTATCTAATGTTAAAGGGAATTAATAAGAAACGATTTCTTTAAAGAAAACATTTAAAGCAAAGGTTACCTGTTATTTAAAGGAATTTCGGGAGTATGCTTACAACAGGCACTTTAATCTTAAGTACATGTTTTAAGATTTCAAGAAGTTTTTTAAAGATTAAATAGTTACGGATTTTAATCGCATTAAGTAATGAGAGAAGGCAAAGCTATAAGATGATTTTAAATAACATGGCATTTATATCAAATGTAAGGAAAAAAATGCAATAATCTTGCTAGTAATAACAATTAAAGCTAAACATAACAATTGGCTTAATAAAGGCAAAAGGAAGCAAGCTAGCAAATTTGGCTTACTATTAGAACCGAAGCAAATAAATTGCGGCCTATCTCTTTTATAAGCATCTTAAAGTCTCATACTTTAAACGATTCAAATCACTCGAAATAGTATTATAATTCCTTTAATTAAGGAAATTAATATGAAGATTAAAGACGCATAGCCTTAGCTATCTTCGATGATAAAAAATAGGAAAAAGGATAACGTGCTTAAATGTTTAAATTTGCTTAAGTCTTACCATAATAAAAACGAAAATGTTGCTAAAGACTTATATACTGCAATTCCACTTGTTAAGATAAAGAAAGAATTCTTATTTACCTTTAATAAAGAACCCTTAAATTGTCTTCCTTAATAAAAACAAAATAAGAAATAATTATTAGAACTAATATTAACATGAAATGCTTACCTACGTAATGATAGTGTTTATTTATCATTATATTAAAAGAAAGTTAAAGCATATGCGAAGCCAAATTAGCTGGCATGAGATATAGTAAATTAGTTTTTGTTAAAACAAGTGAAGATTTTAAAAGTGTTATTAAAGATATACTTAAAAGAGCTTTAATATAGCAATAATAAAGATCACTTGAATGCAAAGTTGCATATCTTTACAAATTTGTATCAAAAATCAATTGTTAATATGTTAATTTAGTATAAAGCTTTTCCTTTTATGCTATAAGGCGACGCATAAGAATATTATTACAATTACTTGCAAGATAAAGCTTTTACATTTACTTAACTTATTAATGCTACTTGGGCTAATTTTAAGACGAAAAAACATGTAAAGCAATACTTAAGCTAATAATTTAAAATCACGCTTAAATAATTTCAAGACAAGCTGGCATAAAAAAGAAAAACGCTTATCTAATAGTTAAATAATTTTAAAAAGAAATTGCAAAGCCTTCAATTAAGCTTAGCAGATAAAAGTATAAATAATAATAAAACTCTTCATAACAAGCCTATATAAGAAATATTAAGTAACAAGCTATTCGCTTAAGCTTTATTTAAATCACCTCTTACTTTTGCTACATTAATAAACAATCTTTAAGCTGCAGCAGGAATAAAGATATTATTTAAGATAAGATCTTAATAAGATAATTATGTCGAATTCCATTAAAAATGCTTTTAAGCTTATATCGCAAAAATCAAAGCAATGTACTTAAATTGTAAGATAAAGTTTTCTTAAAGCAATAAATGTAAGAACAAATTCAAGCCAAAGCTAAGCTATATAAGGTATATCATTTGCCAAATGTTAAATTGTTACAATTCTTATTATATTAAAAAAGAAAAGGTAAAGTTTAAAGCACAATATTTTGCTATATGCAAGATTGAAAATATCAAATTAATAAATAAAACGTTTAAAGCATATTTGCCATATGCAAATTAAGCTAAGCATAATTTGAAAGGTATTTGGGATAAAACTAAAAATCAAAAAGATGTGAATTTTTTTAATTTAAGCGCATTATCAAAATGTAACGATATTAATTCAAATTCAAGCAATGAACATAATAATGCCACGTCCTACTTCACAATTATATTTACAGCAAGTGTAATTGTTGGTCCACAGGACCCATACCGAGTGTTTGATGTATCCACGCCAGGAGCCGGCCGGTAGCCGGAGGGGTTTCAGGGGGGTTACGGCTACGGGTATAAATCCTCTGCCTTCTCGCACTCCCTTA
>JAFJYH010000522.1:0-20055 GCA_017365405.1 Cadophora malorum | reverse complement strand
ACCCTCCTCTACCCGCCTCCCACCTCATTCCACACCCCCGTCTCCCCCTCCCACATCGTCTTCGCCGGTGATTCCGCCGGCGGTAACCTCTCTCTCGTCCTCCTCCAAACAATCCTCGAACTCAACCGCCAAAACCTAACTATCACATTCAACGGCTCCGAGCGCGAGATACCTCTCCCAGCAGGCGTAGCAGTCTGTTCGCCCTGGACGGATATAACGCACTCGTCACCATCGTGCTCGACGAATAGGAAATACGATTATCTGCCTTCGTTAGCGGAAACGGATACTTCAACGCGTTACCCTCCAGACTCCATCTGGCCTGCTAACCCTCCCAGGAAGAACCTTTATGCTGAAGACGCGATGCTCTGCCATCCTCTCGTGTCGCCACTTGCGGTGAAGTCTTGGGCAGGGTCACCGCCGATATTTATTGAGACTGGGCAGGAGCTTTTGACGGATGAGAGTAAGTTTGTTGCTATGATGGCGGCGCGGCAGGGTGTTAAGGTCGTGTATGAGGAGTATGAGACAATGCCGCATTGTTTTGCGATGGTGTTGGAGGGGCTGGAGGCGAGTAGGATGTTTTTTGAGGGGTGGGCGGCGTTTATTCAGGGGGTTGTGGACGACCCTGAGAGTGTGGAGGAGGGTGGGAGGGTGGTGAAGCCGAAGACGCTTGAGGTGAGGAGTGTGGATGTTAAGGGGTTGAGTGGGAGGAGTGGGGATGAGGTAAGGAGGGCGATGAGGGAGAGGGTTAAGGCTATGAGTGGGGAGGTGCCGGATCCGATGGCAAAGTTGTAGATTGGATCTATTCGAATGCAAGGTGTCATTATAGATTGGATCTATTCGAATGCAAGGTGTCATCATAGATAGGACTTATTTAGTCGGAAGTTTTGCATCGTAGATGTAATTAGAGATGCATTCCGTAGACAATGCTTTCGCCTTGAAGTAATTGGAAATAGTGCGCGAAACTTTATGTCAATATTATCTATCATTTTAAGTTGCCTCGCTAATCAGCACTTACAATGTAAACACAAAAATACCCAAGCACAGCAAATTCACGTCAACTTCAAAATCGGTGTTCTTGTTTTCATAGTCAAAATCATAACTGAGAATCTTTTATTGCTCTCCATGCTATATGCAGTCTGAACTATGCTAGCGTAATGCTGAACCCCATTCCACCTTCGATGGATGAACGAGAACCAGCACCAGAAGAGCCATTTATCAGAACCTATTAAAACCCATATTTCTGGCGTTTAGAGTATATCGCCAATGGTCTATCAAGAGAAGAATTTCTAATATGCAGTGCAGTGCAGCGGAGTAAGCAAGTGGACCGACCCTGACTCTAACACCGTCTATGTCGTCAAGCAAGAAAGAAGATGACTGGCTGGCTGGCTGAATCCTATTTTGGATCGCCCAATACTCATGCCTTAATCTTGTACTCGCGACGGAAGAGGTCGTCAACCTTCTCGAGGTAGTAGACGCCTGAGGCGATGGTGTCTGGGTTGCCGGTTGGTGTGTAGTCCTTTTGCAAGTGGGCTTTCTTTCGGAGTTCGCACATCTGTTTTATGCTGTTAGTGACATGTTATGTAGAGGAAAAGGGGAGGGTCAGTGCTTACGGAGTCGTAAACTTCTGGTGCAACAACAGTTCGGGCATCGAGTCTCTCTTGGAGATTTAATGTCTTCGCGATTGTCTCTGTGTTTCCGACAATCTTGAGAGAGAACAAACTCGACGCCAATCCAGATCCGTAACTGAAGACTCCTATTCTCTTGCCTTGGAGGCTGGCGCTGTCGACTGTGCTCAACAGACTGACGAGACCACTGTAAACACTGGCACTGTACATGTTTCCGCAGTTTGTTGGTGCAAGGATACTGGGTTGAACGCGTTCATTGAATCGCTTCTTGGTCAAACCCATGAAGGTCTTCTCGAGCACTTTGTCCGCCAGGGACTTGGAGTAGTCCATATCACGGAGCTCGGCTGGGACTTCAGCGAAAGTGGAGGATGTGGGGTTGGTGAGGAAATCGTTGTAAAGAAGGCGGGCGTAAGACTTTGCGACAAGCTTGCAGTTTGGCGAGTGGAAAGCCATGTAGTCAAATCTATCGATAGGGGTCTTCGAGTCGGTAGCTTCACCGTTGGTGTGGCCATTGGTGCCGTTTGCGACACCGTTGGCAAGAGACTTGACAGTCTGTTCTCTCTTGTTGTATGCCTTGTAGCACGCATCCACGGCCTCGGTGTAACATCTGTTGGAGAAGTGACCGTCCACGATTGGGTATTCGCTGGTCAAATCTGGCTTGTAGAAGTCGTAGGCGTGTTGCATATAACTTCCTCGGAGACCAGGCTCGACAACCACTGGGGCATTAGGTCCAATCAACATAGCAACGGCGCCAGCACCTCCAGTTGGGCGCGCAGCACCCTTGGCGTACAAAGCAATATCACCTGCTACCACAATAGCATCTCGTCCATCCCAGCCAGAGGACTCCACCCAGTTGACTGCGTTGAATACTGCATTGGTTCCTCCGTAACATGCATTGACGGTGTCAACTCCCTCAATATTTGTGTTGTCACCAAACAATTGCATTAGAACCGACTTGACAGACTTCGACTTGTCCAACAGCGTCTCGGTGCCGACCTCCAGGCGACCAATAGAGTTGGTGTCGATCTTGTATTTGCTAAGGAGATTGGAAACGGCGGTCAGGGAGAAGGAGTAAATGTCTGCAAATATCAGTGACTATTTCCACAATAGCGTCTGCGTGTGTTATTACCTTCTCTGTCATCGCAGAAGCTCATCTTCGTCTGGCCGAGACCAATTGTGTATTTCCCAGTGCTCACGCCATCGAACTTCTCCAGCTCAACTTGAGCAACACACTACTCGGAAAGCACAATTAGCACATGTACGCAAATGCCTAGCATCGTAAAGACACGTCGAACGGATGTTCCAACGTACCTGGTTTGGGAAGTAAATCTCAATGGCCTTGATGCCAATGTTCTGGGGGCGTGCAGACATCTTGAGGCGGTGAAGCGGGGGAACTTTGCACAATTAGGGCCTGCAAGTTCGAACTCTGAGGGAGCGTGGTATACCAGCTAGGGGATATATTCAAAAGGTGATCTTGACTGTGAGGCGTGTCAGTTCGTAAAGTTGTCTGGAGAGAGTGGCACTGGCAGGAAAGGGGCAGAGGGGGGTTTATCGCGTCAACAAAAAGATAATTAATTTTGGGTTTACAGTAGCTTCCGCCACTAACGCAAACCCCAACAAAAGCTAACGGTCGACAAATAGGAGGAAATTGTTCACTTACCAGAGATTGTATGATGAGTTTAGGAATATCTTCAATGGTAGTACGAGGAAGGAGGAAAAGTGAACATGTAGAGGGGAAAAGAAGGGGAGCGGAGGCTTTTATCTGTTGACGGCGCAACAAAGAGTTTCCAGGATGTGCGCATGGGATGCTGACAGGGGAGAGATGCAATCTCGCCCGCCATTGTACGTGCCTTGCCTTATCTGGACTGGGACAAGCAGGACAGCACATTTGATATCGTACCAGCCAGCAGTTCTGGATCGCATCAACCAGTAACCACAGACCAACAGAGAGGACCCCTATGGAAACATGCATACAGATGGGAACGTGTGGGCCGTGTATGTAGGAAACTAAACTCTACCCGGAAACATTCTGGGAACGAAAGAGTCTGCAAGTCTGCTCTGCACGGCCACGCCACTTTCTCTGCACTGCTGCAGTCCGTTGCCGCCGACGTCGGGACACCACCACCACCAGAAGGTTTGGTTATGTTCTGATGGTAAATGACGCAGGAACTGGAAACGGGCACGGGAACGGCATCGCCTCGCATCGCATCGCATCGACCGGATCCAGGAAGTTGACCAGTGCAAAGATACCTAATATGGAAGTGCTGATGACTCGCCAACTATCAGACGAGCGAGGGAAATGGATGAGCCACAGTGCTCTTGCGAGTCCTCGATGTTGTCTGCCTGTGATACGAGCTCTAGAACCTCATACACATTCAAGAATCTCAGCTATCCTCCTACAAGTAGATTGAGTAGTATGCACCAGGAACCGCTTTTAAAAAGCAAACATCCCCCGCTAATCGTGGGATCCAGTCAGATTCTGCATCGCAGAAGGATCTGATTAGATTAGATCAAGCATGACATGTGCCGAAGTATAAATCTTCCCGCCATGGCATGCACTGTGGCGGATATCCGTCGCTGGAGTTGGTGGGCTCCTGTGGGCTGCCGTGGATATGTTTTTCATTCTGTTACGAGATATCGCCTTGATCGGAGCAGTTACTTTTTCTCTATGTAAGATTACTTTCTTCAATACTTGTAGGCCCTCTCTATTCATACGTCTGTCAGGCCGAACAGTAACACAAGCATCAAGCTATACAGTCATCTAATTTTATCTTGTGCAACTTTGTTGTATCTAGCTTTCCTTTCCGCCTCCGGATTCCAAAAAGGTGTCAAATCTCTCGTGAATACTAGCCCTGTGAGATCAGTTCTTTTATACATTTTGCTAGGTCCAGATGTCGTCAAAGTATTTTGTTTAAGATACCGATGAACCGTCGAGTTGACGGAATTCTCGCAAAGTCATATTTACCTGAGCAGTATCTATTCCACAGCTAGCAGCAGGACAGGGGAAAGTCTTGCCAAATCCACGTCGCATGATGTGAATCAGGTGGTTAACACGTGATACCATCACGCGAAGCAGTTCGAATCGTCGAAACCCGAAACTCCGTCAAATCTTGACCTTTAAACTTTCTCCACGCCATGGATTTCTGCCTCAGTATTTCCCATTCGGTTCCGAAGATTCGGTCCATACTCAGGCCAAGATACATCTGAAGTATCAGCATCATACACATGAGACAGCCAAACCTCAAGCTGATGCACCATTGGCCGACTCCCCAAACAACTCGTCGTCCGTCGTCTCTACCTCCGGATCATTCCACCGGAAATCTTGCATTATTCCGTGCGGTCGAAAGACAATCAACAGATGAGGCTAATGTGAAGATCTCCAAGCAAGCCGACGACAACAGCCGCCGTCGTCTGAAGGATTATATCATTTTTCAGTGAATGTCGAGAGAGCCATTGCAGCACGAAATCCCAAAGTATTTCAGTCACCTGGCCATGTTGATCGAGCGATCGAAATCTGGAAAGCTTGTTGGAGATCTACCAGCGATGTAACGAGGCTGGCCAGAGGTAAATTAATAGCAGCTGTCCAATTGTGGCTTCGGAGAAATTATGTCGCACGACAAAATTGATATTGAAATGCCCTCGCCAAGTGGCAAACAGATGAGTGGTCACTACTGTAGGGCTAAATCGACCTCGTCTACATGGTCGAAGGGATGCTCAGAGGTTGGTGAGTGGTGAGCGAGTACTCTGGGAAAAGGTACTCCGTGAAATACATGCAAGTACAGCACGCGTACAGGGCAGTAGGAGTGGAATATGCCGGCTAATGCCAAGGTATCAATAATCTCAAACAGTGCAAATCTAAGATGCCCAAAAGTCAAAAATCTTCTCAAGTCAACCAGGAATGTCTGCCCATCCTGACATCTCAACATCAGGAAAGCTCGGGACGAACCTCGCACCGATCGAGAACTGGAGCAAACGAGCAAGTGTGAAGCAGCAGAGCAACAGCGGGCGGGGAGATCGTTGTGTTTCTGAGGTTTGAATTTGTCTGGTGGTGGGCTGACTCCACTGTACATCGCGGGAAGGGCTGGAATAGGAAGGCTTGCACCTGGTGTGGCACTGTGGGCACGACTGGAAGGTGGTTTGAGAAGCCTGAGAGCGCTGGTGAGGGGACAGAGGCAGGGGGAAATAAGGTAGAGGGGCGATAAAGAACCGCCGTATCTTGGATACAAGCAGGGCAGATATGCCCGAAACAAGGACCAGGGATTTTAAGATGGGGGCATCCAGGCCAAAGTGCATGGAAGAATGTTGCAAGTGCAGCCCGAGACCATTTCGCAGAAAGCAAGATACAGATACCAAGTGTTTGTATATGGGTGTAGTAGAGTTGTAGGAGTAGGAGTAGTAGCAGTAGTCAGTCAATTAGTTGTCTTGGGATGCACCATTACAACAGTCAGCAAATCTTGTTCGTGTTCCTCCTCTGCTTCTCTCACTTGCCCTCTTTCAGCCAACCGTCTCAGCCGTCTCCGTGCCCATCCCAAAATATCCACCCACACACTCCACTGCACCTGCAGTGTCCACTCCACTCCCCTCGACTAAGGTTTCGCTCAGCCAGTAAGCGAGCGTCTCAGTCTGGCAAGTAGCGCCAAGTAGGCCAAGCAGGAGTGCCGTGCCTCGATTCCCCTTTGGCTCTCTGGCTGGATGGCTCCGCTCCTCTTCGATTCTCAGAGAACAACTTCAAACATCCACGATCTCCTCACGACCACGACGACCACCACTCAATCACCATCCTTTCACGCCCTCATCACGACTGCATCGCTTCCGCCACGCATGCTCCACGACATTGATGAGTAGTACTTGACCTCGCAGGTCTTCAGCTGGTGGATTGGGTGTCACAACGAAAGGAGAGAGTGAAGTCTCGGCAGTGCGGGTGAAGAGCGGAAAATGGCTGGTCCTGAACGTCGGTCGTCGATGGGAGTCGACAGGAGGGTATCGACACGCTCATCTATCCCGCCTCAACAGACGACACAGATGCAATTCGACGACGACGAGAGTGATGATGATTATGATTTACAGGCGATGGGAATATCGGACGGCTTCCGTCCACAGGGTGCAATGACAGGTCACAATCGGCTGTCGTCTCATGCTTCACAACATCTCATGAACGGACGAAGGACTCCCCCGCCACGACCCTCTAGTACTACAAAACCACAGGCAATGGATACGTTTGCTCTGCGGCATGATGGAGGCATGGGTGCAAATTTAAGGAGGAGTTCGACGGCTGTAACGAACTTCAACGCGGCGGCTCCAACCAGATCATCAAGTGTCTCAACAGATATGCCGTACATCAGGCCGGAAAGTCCCTATCGAGGCCCTTCAGGCCCTTCTCATCCATATCAAATGTACCCTCAAGAGTCACGATTGGCTAGGACAGCAAGCATCGCAACGACTTCGACAGTACCGGTTCCAGACAGGCCATACAACGGCCCGGGTGGCCCAACACATCCGTACGGAATGTACCCTCAGAATACCGTCCCTGAATCAGAAGCAGCGGACGAACCAAGTCCATTGGCACCTGTTCCAGTCGGGTTCCCTGGATTGAATAATAATTATCAACGTCGACTCGGTCCCGAGGGCGAAGAAATTGCCGACATTATAGGACCGGATGGACACACTGAGCAGCTTCCTCCATATACGCAATACCCGGATGAAGCATTCGCCAGGAAGACACGGCCGACTGTAGCAATTCCTGTTGCTGGTGCAGGAGGTATGGGTCTAGCGACGCGAAATCCAGAATTCGCGTCCCGAGAGGACCTCAACTCTCCTTCCCGACAATCTACACGTACCATGAACTCTGCAGTTAGCGAGCATCAAGTTAACATGGCTGCTATCCAGATGTCAGAGAAGCCTGAACTGAAGAAATGGCAAAGGACGGCACGGAAGAAGATCTGTGGTATCGTTCCTTTATGGGTCATGGTTCTCGTTGCCCTGGTATTCATCATGTTCGGCATCATCTTGGGAACTGTGCTTGCAGTACTGAAACCCAAACATCCAAACAACAAGCACCCTCCTGGCAAGAACCCGTAAGTCTTCTCTGTGTGCTACTTCGGTGCGTACTAACTCAAACAGACAAAGTATTGTCGTTACTACTATGACGACTACATTCGATGCCACACCTCTCACTGCCTCGCCGACTGGTCTTCCAGATCTTCCAACTGGTACCTTTGCATTACCTATCTCGGCTCCATCAGCTATCCAAAACAGCTGCCTTTCCAACACTCAACAGAGTGCTGCATGGAGTTGCTCGATTCCCATGACATCGTACACCATTGTAGTGACTCCGTTGGTTGGTGCGGGTAGCGAACTCGCGAACAACGAAGTCAGTCTGAGCCTCGGCAATAACACCTTCGGGGACTATTACGCCTTTGGCACACAGCCGCCCATCCTAAATCAAGACCAGGTTCTAAACCTGGTGACCGATTCTCAAGAACCTTCGAAAGGTCCCGCCTGGTTCTTCGAGATGCCCTACAACAAGATTGTTATCTTACCAGAAGCAGCTCTTACTCCGCCTGGCGCAGTCAGTAAGCGGGGGAATGGAGTGACAGAAGAAGGTAAACCTTCAGGTGGCTTCATGCGCAAGAATGTTGCACAACCTGGAGATCGGCCTTGGTTCTGTTACTGGAACGGTACCCTACTTGAGGCGTTTATATACGTAAGTCTCATCACACTACCACACATCCCCCGCCTTTGAATTGCCAGTTCTTGTTTCCTTCGGTACACTAACATCCATGCAGGTCAACCTCACCAGCAGTGCAGGCCGGTCCGCGTCCACGTCACCAGCTTCTGCCGCAGCTTCTATCACCAGTTCCTATGGTAACTCGGTTCCATCCGCCACACCGACTCCATCATCGGGCTCGTCTGGATCATCACAGCAGTTCAAGTTTCCTCCTGCGTATCCAAATGTCCTGAAGATCGAGGAGCGCCGTGTCCCAGGCCCGCAAGAAATCCCACCATATTGTAAGCCAAACCTGATCATTCCACACTTCTTTTCATCAGGTTTCCTTCCTTTCACATGGCACTCTACTGACATCAAAAATAGGCGTCCAGCACATCATCGATGACTACGGTGCAGCAGCTGTCGCAACAAACAGCACAGGGCAGCCCGTGATCGTCTATCTCAACGAGACAGATTCTTCAATCATCTCCGAAATGGAATCAAAACGCTCTTACCATGATCAAGAATCTGGATTAAGCACACGGGATCTAGACTCGGTAGCATGTGGTTGTGTATGGTTATGGACATGATTATTGCCCCAGTATAGCGTTTTCGTCTTGTTGTGCTGGTGTCTGGTCGGCGTTTGGATGGGATAAATGTACAGCTTTGTTGGGCTTTGCATTGGCGTTTTTGGGCTATTCGGTCTCGGGATAAACAGCTTCTGTTGACTGTTGTGAATTCTGGAAAGGCACTTGTCAGGTTGGGCAGGCAGGCGGCGAACCGATGGAGATTTGATCTAAAAGCACCGGCCGTGCGTGCTCTCTCGTATGACTTTTCTCTGAAGAGATGTGGATGGTTAGGTGGATGATCTGATGGGACGAGGTGGCTGCCACATGGTAATTGTTATGTATTTAGCGAATCATGAATGAAAAAACTATTTGAACATCTCACTCGCTCTCATTCCCTTCATGTCAACAGAACGCTCGTGCTTTGAGCATCGGTTGTCTGGGCGTAGTGATCTCAATCTCATGGAGAAAGTGGCACTTCTGATCATCTCGTGCTTAGACACCGAGCACAATGGAGGATGTTCAGGAAACAGATGCCTTCAGTCACTGGAACGCTCCATTATTCCACACATGTTTGTTGGTACTATGCGATATACAGATCCACCAACAACACTCTTTGCCAGACTATGTCCGATTCAGTTCAACGGAAGTACATTTTGTTCTCAGTACCTTTTGACTGAAATAGGAGCACTGAGAATAACAAGAAATCTCGTACTGGTATTCACACAAGTCTTTATTCCCGAAAGAATATCTGTCTCGTCTATTCTGGCGGGGGAGCAAGCTGACATCATCACTCCTCACTCTGCCCCGCCAAACAGACAGCTTTGAAATGAACTGCAAGCCCACGATACCATCCAAGCTTGTTGATTATAAAGCATTACAATTGGCCAGTATCCGATCCACATTAAGTCCGATCCTTTACTACATCTGTCCTCGTACCTAGAACCAAAGCCAGAAATAAAGTATAAATAGCCGCCATTTCTCATGCGCCTGCTCTTCCGCTTCATCCTCATATCCCTCACACTCTTCATGTTCAACTCACCCCTTCGAAGAATATACCAAACATCCAAACACCTCATCCAAGTACCCACAACAGCTATCCGCACCACCATGTCTTCCTCCTCAGAAAGACCAACCGGCCTGATTGGCAAATCGGGCATTGAGCTCCTCACATTCGGCACACCCAATGGCCACAAAGCCTCCATCATCCTCGAGGAATTGAAAGCCGCCTATGGTAAGGAGTATATCTACCAAAGCATCAACATCATGGAGAACATCCAAAAGGAGTCCTGGTTCACGAAATTCTCTCCCAACGGCCGCATCCCCGCAATCGTTGATCACGACCGCAACGACTTCTCTGTCTTCGAAGGCGCGGCAATCCTGTCGTATCTGACGAGACATTATGACCCAGAGCATAAATTCAGCTTCACGGATCCAGATGACTTGAGCAGGTGTGAGCAGTGGGTTGCTTGGCAGCATGGCGGCTTGGTAAGATTTCCTTTGCATTAATATCTTCAATCGAATCATTTTCTGATTCTCATATCGTGCTTTGAATTGTCACTGACACAATCAGGGCCCAATGCAAGGACAAGCCAACCATTTCTACCGCTTAGCCAAGGAGCGCATCCCCTACCCCACTCAACGCTACGTTGGGGAAACCGAGCGTCTCTATGGCGTCCTGGACATTCAGCTCAAAGACCGCGATTACTTAGTCGGCCCTGGCAAGGGCAAGTACTCGATTGCTGACATTGCGAGTTTCTCGTGGGTCAATGTCTCGCAATTCGCTGGTGTGGATCTGGCGAAGTTCCCGAATGTGGAGAGGTGGTGGAAGAGCATTGTGGCGAGACCGGCTGTTAAGGCTGGTCTTGCTGTGCCTAGTGAGAGTAGGATTGTGAATGAGGCGTATTTGAGGAGGTTGAAGGAGGAGGATGGCTTCAAGGAGGCGGAGGACAAGTTGAAGGATTTGGGGGACAAGGCTAAGGAGCAATATGGCTATAAGTTTGCTTCGCCTTAGAGATTGAGTGAGTGGTCAACAGATGGACATTGTAGAATGTGTGCGTAATGCTCAGCATATTTTGTAAGATAAAAAGCCTTGAGAATCAGAGAAATTGCGTGCATAATCGTTTCCAAAAAACGAATGCTTTGCATGCCAAGCAGCAGTACATCGAGGTCTTGATAATTCATCATGTCGTGCAGCCACGAGTCAACTCAGCGTTTTTACCCAAGCACATTGATGTTGTATCCATCCGTATCCCACGCTCGGCCACCAACCGAGATATGTTGGTGTCCTCAAAGGCAGCTACATCTATCCCTCACATCCTGCGCATAAGACGCCATGTACTTACACGACAGCCCCATCTTATCTGACGTCTAGAAGCCATCAGTAACATCCCCAACATCTACCAATATAATTTATCCCTCTTCTGCCCCTCTGCTATGGCTGAACTCTCACATGGGGCGAAGTCGAACTTACGACGTTGCAAAGCGTAATCGCACTATCATACGAACAGCTGATCCTGGACCAAGCAAGTCCATCAACCCAGCACAAAGCCTTCACTTTCCATAGATACTTAATCGCCTCATAAACAGAGTACATATTTGCTGGAGTCCAGTTCTGCCCTGGGACGGGGATACATTTCCAATCTGATTTGCTTCTCTGCTTTACTCCTCCGCCCTGCTTTTCATTCTTATAGCCCTACGTTAGATGATGTCAGTGAGGATTTGGTTTTACGTAACTTGTCACGCTTTTCAAGTCCTTCAGACGCCACAATGTCATCCACCTCGTCAAGATCGAAGTCGGGATTCTCTACAGCCAGCTGCGCGGTAATTTCTTCTATCGTGCCTGTATGGTTTAGGACAATGTGACCTACTGTGCCTGTCATTCGGAGAGGAGCATATTCGAATCCTTCCATCCTATCTTGGATGAGATGAAGGTCTTTATTTGGAGTAACGAGGGCTGTGCTGATGGTGAAGAGGATCAACGCGAAAGTGACTGATATGCCCAAAAATTGCATGTTTGGTCTGTAGTGTTTCGAGAATTTGCAGGTCTATACGGGTGGTTTGAGCGTGGAAGGAAATAATCTGGATGTAGGAGGAGAAATTTTAAGCTAGATCGCAGAGGAAAGAGTCCATTGCTAGCTGATCTGATGAGGCGTGAATGAAGGAGATGGACTTTGTTTTGACGGATTGGTTAGTACAGATGTACAGTCACTGAGTCTTGGATGTTGATGATCACTATGCTGACTCAGGTACCACTAGAAGAAAGAGATGGAATAAGTCACAAATTCAACGAATTTGCAATATCATCCCAGCTCTAGTGGCAAGCTGCCAGGCTGACACATGTGCGCAGAAGTCACGGATTCACAGATCTCTAGACTCCCATATCATGTTCCCGAATTCCGGATCAGACCTCTTCTACGCGCTCGCTCAGGAATGAAACACTATATCCCGAATTTAACAGCTCGTATCTCGATAGACATTGATGTTGTATCCCTCCGTGTCCCAATACTGTCCTCCCACAAATCTCATAAGGCCCACATTGTAAGTGCATCTGTCGAGGATGTCTTGTGCGTAGGACGTCACTACAGAATCAGTGACAGGTCAGTGAGTTCTCTAACCTTTTGAAATGGTAGCGTATAAAAGTAATTAAGGTAAGATTAGTGTTTGAAAATGGAGTAATAGAGAGATGGAATCAAGGAAGACATAAACTGACTGTAACTGCACGAGAGGCCTTTCCGGACAGGCGTCTACAAAACACATCAGCTATCCATAAAGTACCAAGAACAAAACAAGAAGCCAAGTTTTTACTCACAACGTTGCAAAGAGAAATGGCCGACTTGTAAGAACAGCTAATTCTCGAGCACTTGTGTCCGTCGACCCAGCACAGAGCAGTGACTCTTTGCAAGTAAGCGATACCGTCTCGGATGTAGCGAGCTTCGGCGGGTCTCCAGGTTGGTTGACCAGAGAAAGGATAGCAATAGAAGTCGGATTTAGTTTGCTAGAGTGCTGTTAGCCTCTTCTCGTTGTGTGCCTTTGAGTGTTAGAGATGTAGG
This sequence comes from Cadophora malorum, assembly GCA_017365405.1. Taxonomy (NCBI): domain Eukaryota; kingdom Fungi; phylum Ascomycota; class Leotiomycetes; order Helotiales; family Ploettnerulaceae; genus Cadophora; species Cadophora malorum. Next base: position 7,106 of record JAFJYH010000522.1, on the reverse strand, counting down.
GCTGGGATGGGGTGGGGTTTTATTTACCTCGTAGCGAGCGGCGACCACATCCGTGGTGCTGAAGTCGGCGGTCTTGTTTGTAATGCGGTTGCCCTCGATCTCATCTTGAAGTGGGTGGAGGCTTCCAGATGGAACAGCAAGGGCTGTGTTGATGAGGAGGAGGAAGGTAAGTGTGAGGAGGAGGTAATGGATGTGAGATTGAAGAAGTGCATGTTTGCTATGGGTCTCAGATAGTATCCTGCAGGTATTACGCGAGTCCGTTTTTATTTCTGTCGAAGGGGTTCTCTGGGGTTGAGACGTGTGGAGATTACATATTTGTAGGCATCACGATGTGATGTCGACTAGTAGGTATAGTGAATGAGGTCAGTCAATAATTCTCATGGCAAGAGCGACTGGGCAATCCAAACTTCGTCCTTGGAGGTTGACAAAGCTTACGTTTCCAGTATCCACAGTCAATAACTCCCGACGTAGGACTCAGGAAAATGAAGTCTCAGAGTAGTTCGAAGCTCGAAGCAGCTCAAGCGCTTCCGGGACGGGGTAAAGATGGCGCATAACCTGGGAAATTCTCAAATGCAATGAACAATCGCACAACAACAACCACAATGAAATGATTCAAAGTCAACGCGTTGCATTTCAGATATCTCCGCTCTACTTCCTCGGACCGCATGAACGCCCAATTCAGACAGCCTTCCTACAAGCAGGCGAAAGATCAGCATTTTGCATTATAGACGTTGACGTTGTATCCCTCAGTATCCCAAAATTGTCCTGCGCACCTATCAGGTTGCTTTCTCGCTTTGATCGTACATCTGTCCTTTATTTCTTGGGCGTACGAGGCCACTGTGCCATCAAAAATTAGCAAGTGTACCCGAAAAGAAGTCGACACCATGAACAGTTACAGCAAGTATCCATAAATGAGGATTGGGGACGCGAAAGAAATTAGGTCCAGATGACTTACTGTAAGCGCAGGAAAGGCTCTTTCGGACAGGTGTCTAGGTACTATCAGTCAGAATCTTCATTCATCTGCTCAGATCTGAAAGGAGAACTTACCACGTTACACAAGCTAATCGCACTTCCCCACGAGCAACTGATCGTAGAGCACGCGTGCCCATTAACCCAGAATAACCCTTAACCTGCTTCAGATAGGCGATGCCTTCAGAGATTTATTTGTTGACAGCAGGTCGCCAAGTCGGCTGACCATCGAAAGGCCAGCAGTAGAAATCGGACTTGGTTCTCTATTTGGTCGTCTCGTCAGCTTGGAAGCACAGTACCAATTCCTCGTAGAAGATGTGGAGATCACCTTAGCTAAGTTGTCGAGAGTGTTAATTGTAGGCCCACCGACAGTGAGAGCATCCTCGACCTTGAAGCCCGGATTCTCAGTTGTGACTTGGGCTAGGATCTCCTCGATGGTTCCGGTATGGTTGAGAGCAATCTCGCCGATAGTTCCAGTCATGTGACGGGGAGTGTACTCGAAGCCCGATGGGAGGACTTCTCCTTCAGCGATCTGGAAGTCTTCGGCTGTGCCAGTGACAACGGAGCTGCAGGCCAAGAATAGGATGGTAAATGCGAGGAGGAAAAAGGTATGGAAAGGAGCTGTAGGATACATCTTGAAAACCGGTTGGTGAGAAGGTAGAGAGTGTCTCCAGTGGCCGCTGCGGGTAGAAAATCTTTACACTGTGTTGTGATCGAAGGAATGTCTGTCTTTATATTTATATCTATGGCTGTGAGGAACCTAAAAATTATTGAAAGTAGGCTCTCGACGAGGCTGCGCGAGTGGTGTCAACGGTGAATATTGTAGGTTACTTGGAATTGCTATTGACTTTCTCAAAATGGATGATGTGCTTGACATCTTTGACGCTGAAATAGAGAGACAAAGTTCATGGAAGGGCAGACGACAATCATTCGCAACTCCCATCTGGCCAACCGAAAAATAGAACGCAGTCACTCGTGCTACCTTTTCTCGAAATTGGACAGTGGCAAAACATTCTGCTGGAGGGGAAAAAAAAAAACAGCAAAACTCAATTGGAAGCTCAACACCGCGGCGGTGCGAGGTTCCAATTTACAAACCTAATTGAATAGGTAATTTCGCTTCGATACCAAACCGGCGATTCACAGTTCGTAAACGAAAATACGACGGCACCGGGGTCACGCCAGTTCAGGCCGGTGTCCCGGTTGTGGTTGCAAATTCGCTTCTTTGATTATATACTCTTGTTAGCGAGGGGTGTTATTTTGGGAGCGATGAAGTGCGATTGAAAGCAGATTTTTGGTCTTCCGCTCTTCGGCTTCAATGATAGTCATATTGACAACCTAATGGCTCAGTACTGACTGACTCTTCGAGCTCCTATATTGAGTCAATTGGGTTGTCTAGCCAAGGCTTTTCCGTTTATTGGTTCAGGAAATCCGTTCAACCACTACCACTGGGACACACAGTAGGCTGGTATCGGCTTTGCCGAAGCAATGTGACAACTGCCTCACCATTTCGTCTTGATAGTGAAACGTTGGGCTTCCTGGGCCCGTTCTGAGTACGAGACGTTGTCTTTATTGACATCGGCCGAAGGCGTCGTCGAAGCAAACCTCGCTAATCAAAATCCTGGACCCCTATATAGCCTTCAGTGTCAGCTATATGGGCCACAGTCTACTTTTGCAAATCCATCGGATTGTCGACTAGTAAAAGTGGGGTCAGTACAAGGAGTGTAATGTCAAAGTCGTCCGTGTAGTGTCTGAGCAGAAGCTGCCAAGTGCTTGTATGTTGAGAAAGTTGACAGGCTTATGCCAGAGTCCGATGGAGTGAGGTGTACAGGCAATTATAACTGGAGAATACGAGTACATTGTGGTCACGTCTCTATTATCTTTGATTGATATCACCTGATGCGTAGGAGATTGATTCTCCAACATGAGCACTTACGAGAAGTTCGTGTCGAGGCACGGCACGAAGCTTGGACTTGTTCTCGATGGAGGCCAAAAGGGTAACCCCGGTTCTCGAGTGCCAGCCAATCGACTAGTGGAAACCTTGAAAGCCAAAAAGTCGAGTGACAAGCGTTTACAAAACACTCATCCAGCGATGGAAGCATTTGCAGTTTGGGGACCTTTTGCCACCATATTCCTTTACCAATGATTGGCCACTAGGACAAATCACCCATCATGACTCGCAAAGAGCACTGACTCTCGCATGCCCCTTGGTGACCTGACACCTAACATACCTGAGATCCGATGGAGGGGTAGATATCTCCGTCCGTGTAAACTTGCACTCTTTTCACAACAATTGTCGCGATCGTTGCACCGCATTTTCAGGCCAGACGGGGGAGTTTATTTTTCTAATGTGGGATCAATTCCGGGCTAGACTACCATGGATCCTCCATCTACCGCAAGCTTTTTATACCATGCTGAAACACACAAGATTGCACCGGTAGAGGTAGGAAAGTCGAGAGGCCGGGAAAAAAAGGGACACCGCGCGCGCAATAATAAATGGAAGAACGAGCCCTGCAATTTCCTCCGGGCTAGATGTGATGCAAAAGCCAGAGAAAAACAGCAGCTTGATTCATCGTACAATGACCACCCTTGCGCCTCTTATGGAAGTGGAAGTGAAGAGACCAGAATGATTCGTGATGGAGAGCACCATTGACCGAGAGATTGGAAGGTGTATGGACGTTTGTTCGATTGTATTTTGGGAGCTCGTGAAGACAATCGAATAGTGGTAGAGACGACGCCAAATTTACTGATGACCAGCCTTTCGGAGAGACTGTGCGAGCCACTCCAAACCTTCGTAAAGACCATCTCCAGAGGTAGCACAGGTAGATTGAATGTACTGCAGAAATTAGAAAGTGGCATATATCGAGCAATATTGAACATACCCAGGCACGTTGTCTCAAGCTGTGGAGGCCCAACTTATCTGTGATCTCGGCGGCGTTCATGGCATTCTGTTTGTTGATTAGTAAGGTCCTTTTCCGTTTCGAATATTGAGACATACTGGCAAATCTTGCTTGTTGGCGAAGACCAAAAGAATGGCATCCCTAAGCTCGTCCTCGTTCAACATACGTTGCAATTCCTCCCGAGCCTCAACAACACGATCACGATCGTTGGAATCAACGACGAAGATGATACCCTGGGTGTTCTGGAAGTAATGTCTCCACAAAGGTCGGATCTTGTCTTGTCCACCAACATCCCATACGGTGAATTGAATGTTCTTGTATTCGACAGTCTCGACGTTGAAACCTGGGTAGTGTCAGCGACAGGTCGATGTTGACGGCCTTATAAGTTTCGTCGAGATGACATACCAATCGTGGGAATGGTTGTGACGATTTCACCAAGCTTCAGCTTGTACAGAATTGTGGTCTTTCCGGCAGCATCCAAACCAACCATCAAAATTCTCATCTCCTTCTTTCCCCAGAGCTTATCGAACAACTTCGAGAAGGTAAGACCCATGATTGCGGTTTGTGTGGGGAGTTAAGGGGCGTGTATTGGGTTCGCTCTTGCGTAGACTCGATTCTGTTGAGGGGAGAAGGATGTTAGCAATGGAGCTTGCGATAAAGAGCGTCCACAGATAAGGACTATATAGTGAATCGAATAAAGGACAGATGCCACGCCACGATAGGTTGTTGCGGTGAATCCTAGGGTGGAAGATAGGCTGCCATGGATGGGTCTGGTAGAGGGCGGTATCTGTATCCTGACCCTGACCGTTGACCGGGCACATGCGCAGGCAGCGCATCCAAAGATCCACCGGCATCGTTGGACTGCGGCAAAGGAGGCAGAGAGGACAGAGAGGCCAGCTTACAATTCCGTATGGTCGACAATGACCAGGTGGAGATAGATGTGAGGGTATTAGCGAGGTGTTGATAGTCGGTAAGATGGGGAGGGAGTCGGAGTGGGAGCAGGTCTGGGTGTGGTGAGGACACGCAAAGTGCGAAGGCGCTTTCTCGAGAATTACGCGCTAACCGCCTTCGGTTGTCGTTTTGGCGTCAACGCGAAATAAAGTTGGCCAAGGGCTCTCCTGGATTGCATCTGCCTCTGAATATCTGGCAGCTTAGACTTCACTTCTACACTGGCATTTCACGTCTCCCGATCATCAATTGGCGCATATTCGATTCGGCCAATTCTACAAATTCACAGTCACAATAGAGACAGTACTCGAAGGCTGCATTTGCTTGCCCCTTTCGAAGTCTTAACAGCTGCTCGGGAGTTACCACGTTTCCATAGCGCGACCTCCTAGATATCCTGCAACTCCACCACCTTCTCTTCTACGAAACTCGACGCATTCACTATGCGATTCTCGACTTCTTCAATACTGCTGGCGGCGGCCAGCCTGCTAGGAACGGCCGTTGCGCATAATATCCAACTTGCGGCACATGGCAGAGAATGCTTCCACGAAATGCTACACAAGGACGATAAGATGACCGTTACATTCCAAGTTGGAGACAGAGAGTTTGGAAGCGCAGGAAATTTACATGTGGACTTCTGGGTACGTTGCTCTACTTGCAGATGTATGCGCAATTGCTGACTTTGGCAGATCCAAAATCCCTCTGGAGGTTACGAGACGCATCAACGATCTGTTTCTAATGGAGATCACTCCTTTGATGCTAAGCATGATGGCAAGTATCTCTACTGCTTCAGCAATGAGCACTGGTCTGCGTCAAGCAAAGATGTTTCTTTCAACGTCCACGGCATAGTCTACGTTCCCGAAGCAGAAGCCCCATCAGACCCATTGGAGGCTGAAGGTAAGCATACACTACCAAAACATTGGAACCCTTTGGAACCCATACTAATAACTCCCAGTCCGCCAACTCTCCGAACTCCTTGCTCAAGTCAAAGACGAACAGTCCTATATCGTCCTCCGCGAAAGAACCCACCGAAACACCGCAGAAAGCACAAACTCGAGAGTCAAGTGGTGGAGCATGTTCCAGATGGGTGTCTTGATCGGCGAAGGCATCTTCCAAGTCTGGTGGTTGAAACGCTTCTTTGAGGTAGGCAAGAACAGTTCCGAGCGCTATGGCGTATTGAGTCGGTAACTGATGACTTTCAAAGGTCAAGCGAGTTGTATAGAGGAAAGAAAAGGGCGACACAACATTTTGGGCGGCGCAATCATTATACGGTGCAACGGAATGGAATTGCATGATGTACGACCAGTCGGGATAGACTGAGGCACTTGATCTGTAATTTACCTCGACAAAAAGCAAGATACCATTCTCAGAGGACAATACGAGGCAGGTTTCGAATCGAACAAGTGAAGCCTCCACAGTATCGATTATTGGTCCTTGGGACTTTCAGCCGGATTGGCTTCAGATGACAATGCGTGGTCTAGCTGTGGATACCCTCCGCTCAGTGGCTACAAACAATGTACTTGCCTTGAGTGGAACTTTGACTGTCCCATACAGTACAGGCATTTGATCCCAGCGGATCCACACAAACCGCTAACACTTTGTCAAGTCAAGTATAATGGCAGCAGCTCCGATAAAATATATGTAGTCTTCCGTGAATTACGCTCCCGCGAATTCGAGCTATGTAGCTGATGCATTTCCGAGTGATAGGAGTACACTTACCAACCCGAAGTTACACTTCTCACACAGTTTGTTCCTTCATGCCTATCAAAATAGTCCACCGGTTCGAGTTTGTGAAAAACTGGCTGTCAAGTGGCAAGAATTGCTCTTGCAGCCCTTTGTCCCAAAGTACCTAAAGGCGAGCGTTTCCATCAACAGTTGTCAAGAAGAATCAACATCCAAGAGGATGGCTGTTGAAGTAATGTACGAACGGCGGCAATTGGAAGCTTTCATACAGAGCCATTTCAGTGACAAAGTTAGGTGCTGTCAAGTAGAAACAAGTCACCTCGTACCTACCCACAGACAATCAAGCCACACCTGGGCTCATCTGCTCATCTAAAGCCCTAAGTGAAGTCGCCTCACTATCAGAAATAACGTTCTTTCTGGCTATTTGATCAGATCCAGATCCACGGCATCGGAGCATACATCCTTTCTCGACATGCGATTCAAGGATCCAACTATTTAGCCTTCAAGCAACCCTTGACCTTGCTTCCTCATCCCTTCAATGTGCCAATCACCAGATAAAGGACCCCTCGGCTACAAAAGGTTGTGGTTCTAGCCTTCTAGACCAGAACAACC
>JAFJYH010000521.1:0-20120 GCA_017365405.1 Cadophora malorum | reverse complement strand
GAAGGGGGGGGTGGGACGTTAACCTGTTCGAAGGGGACAACCAAACAGGCTCTCTCTGGTCTCTCGCCGAGCAGTCAGTCGCCATGATATGTGCGTGTATGCCAGCAATCCGCAGACTCTTAGCCAGCTACCGGCCCAATATGTTTAATCTCGATGGTCCAAGCAGAGAACTTGACAATGATGCAAGACGGAGTCCGAGAAAACCGCCCTCGCCTTTTCGCTTCACAAGTTTATTTTCCAGTCAAGCCACGACGGTCACAGCGGGACATCAGCCGCAGGAGCAAGATGATTCGTGGATACTGGCAACGGGCAACGAGCCATGGGTTGCTTTAGATGACATGGGAAGTCCGTTCAAGTGCGACATCAATTATTCTCCGCCGCGAAGGGGCTCAGAGCCATCTGTTGAAGAGGCGCAAAACATCATCGGGCCTAGGCAGCTCAAGAATGGATGGCCTTTTTCAACTTAGGATGATGTCTGTACAGGATTGAGCGAATGATATAGTTTAAAGACTCCTCAATCTCTTGAATTGGATAGACTCAAAGTGGTGATGTGTAAGGTATGAGGATCAGTGATGTGATGGCCAATGTATCGATGAACACCGGAAGACGAATGGTGCGGAATTGTTCTAGGTTATTATTGAAGAGAAACTTCGCCTGTGTCGAGAATTGCTTGAATCTGCCTGCCGCACATGGATCTTGTTTACTTTATGCTCGGCTACAAAATCTCATCCGTCCTGTCACTTACGACTTTCACAGTATCAAAGACACAAAACATAATGACTTTCCAGTGCCAAAAACATTAATGAATGGTCCTGGCTATGTCTGCCGCCCTGAATAGGCAGATAGAGTCGGTCGACCAAAGAAATTCCGTCGATCCCAGCACTATTCAAATCGAAGGGCACCAGGTAAACCCCGGAATTTGGAGCCAGAAACACATTTCACCCTGTTGGATATTATCATTCCCGTAGATACCTAAGCTCAGTCTCCAAGTTATGGACATTTCACTTGGATACGATCGTGGCAACTCTTCGCTGCTTCCAGAGCGCATTCTGAAGATCGATCTTCACTGGCCGATGACTCCTTGAGGCTGTGATGCACTGCAGATGAAGCGGAGAATCATACAATACTACCAACTGTCGCCGACGAAATTAAAGTGAGAACTGAATAGCCTGCTCTCGCGATTCGAATTTATTTTTGGTGACTTTTGAGAAGGCGAGTGCAAGGCTGAGTGTCGGCCTACCCCGCACAAGGCTGAGGATTTCCTGCGAGGCGGGGATCTCCGAGTTGCGTCGAGTAGGGTGGACCTCAAGATTCGAGCCTTGAGAAGAAGATTTTCAATTCTCATTCAATAAAACCAGATTCTCTTATTGTTGAATCACTTTGTTGTCCATTTGTTGAACGAACCCAAATACACGGAATTCTCTACCTCTGACTTTCGTGCCATTTGCCATTGTCAAAGGCAGATGAGCATCAACTCCACGAGTTCCAGTTCCCGGCTCTCCCTCTTAACTTCACACCTCCAGCCACTGAGTCATCAATCGTCAGACTCACAGCCGCGGATCGTTCTAAACCTCGCGATGTCCAACGCTGCCCGACCCCCAATTACCTGCCACGTCCTGGATACAACTACCGGTCGCCCAGCTGCAAATCTCGCTGTCAGGCTCTCCTGCGTCGCCGTCCCAAGCATAGAATTCGTGGGTATAACAAACAATGATGGGAGGATAGCCGCGTGGGAGAACAAGCAGGGATCGGAGGAGGGTGCGTATGTTGAGAGCAAAGGAGGTGTGATACCGGCGTTGTTAGCAATGATAGCGGAGCAGGGTACGAAAGATAGTGCTACGGGTGAGTCTGGCTTCGGACGTTGAGGAGTCCTCTCAATTTGGACAAAGAACAAGTACTGAACAACCGATTCAGGGCCACCTGGCTCGAGTCTCTGGAAGTTGCAATTCAATACTGGAGCACATTACGGAATCGGGAATACTTTCTTTCCTGTGAGTAGGAAGCTGTGACCCGTGGCTGCCTCCTCCAATTACAAGATATACGCTGACAACTCCCTCTGCAGATCGTCGAACTTTCATTTCTAGTCGTCAAAGACGAGCACTTCCATGTCCCTCTTCTTCTAGGTCCATACAGCTTCACAACATACAGAGGAAGCTAGATTCCAACATTACGGAAGATAGGGAGGAAAATGTGGCGTTGGGGAGTTTAGAGGGCATTGCCGAGTTCCCTCAGTCCATGTGTTTGGAGGGAAGAGGGAATATTTAGAGTCTCAAGATCAAATGAATGCATTAGGCAGTATCAGGACACAGCTCAGTCCAGCTCCATTTCATCTACTACGTATTCTGAGTGATCCTGGCCAGCCTCTACATCGATTGTGATTTGTTGAAGAGACATGGCATTGGGAGTCCAATCCATATCGTCTACGGGGCGTTCACTGATCTGCTGCAGAGCTGCCTCTAATCTACTCCTTGCGCCCTGAGCATCCATTGTGCTTGCAGTATCCCATTCCTTCAGCTCCAACCATAGACGATGGAACTTGTCCTGTCTAGTACCATCTGAGAACATCGACATTAAATCCTGTGCTTGTAGCGCCATTCTTCGTATCTCGTCGTTGTCACACAAGTGTCTATGCACAGCCGAGTTCCGAATGCGTACAGCATCTGCCAAAGCAGACTCCAATGTGTAATTTGACATGGGTCTGATAGCATTTGGTGGCAGAACCGTTGGTAAGAATGCTTTCCAGACTGATAATTCCACAGCCTCTGCACAGTCCCAGCCTTTCGCATGTAGAACCTCTGGTATCCATCTGGTTGCAAATTCGAAGCAACTCTCCTCTAACATTCTCTGGATCATGACAAGTATGTAGTGCTGGACCTGGTAGGGAAGGCCAAGGTCCGAGGATTTCGGAGTGGAAGTTTGAGGTTGGCTCGGAGTCTTGAGAGGTTGCTGGACTGTCTGTTTCTTGTTAGCATGTATAGAGAACTCTGCTATTGGAAAATTACTCTTGTCCACACTTTCACTTTGTCTGGGTCGTTCTGCCATCTATTGGTATTCCGTGGCGCCCATCTGCTCACGGCAAGCCCGCCGGGAACAGAGAGATGTGCGATATTCGCAGATGCTGGGGCCGCTGCTGCGTTATGTTTTGATTCTCTGTGGAAGATTGCAGTCTGCGTAGCCGGCGTCGTCGTGTGCTGGATAGTCTTGTTGACATGGGCCGAATTGCCAGTATCACCCGGCTTTGCAGAGCATCGAAAGCAGCTCGTGCGCCATTTAAAGTTGGAAAAGCTACATGATGCACAGTTCCAGTCGCCGGGACGCTGATGCGAATATTCGTTGCTGCCAGCTGAATGTGCCCATCTGCTTTGCTGCAATCCATTGCCGCCCATGGTCATATTGACACGTCGCGAAGCGTCTGAAAATGTTGCTTGTCTCTTCGAAGACAAGCTCCGTGGTAGGCTACATAGAGCATTGCGTATAGTGACTCCGCGAGGCTGGCTAGAAATTCATTGTTGACTCGGTAGTGAATAGCAGACTGGCGTCAACGTCAAATGAGTGTTTGGTGCTCTGGATTGTTGGTGTCGCAAGACGGCGCGAAATTCTGTCGGCGGTTCGACTTGACGCCAAGCCTCGCTTCTTGTCCTCTCCCATTTCCGCCAACAACTGCGCAGTGGTCTTTATCCTGTTCCAACGATGATCACGATGCCACTCGAACAGCAATGTGAATGAGAGTCATCAATCCTCCCCACAGGAATTAGGGGCATGTCGCCTGCAATATGGCATTGCCATAAAGCCGGATGCATCTCACACATCGGCAAAGCTTTCAAACACCCCTCATGCGAGATGCGTCGCAAGTTAGCGATCAATCTCGCCACAACCTCTCGTTACCAAAACAAAAGTATTGCCAGTCCTCCCGAGTTGTCCCAATGATTCAATTGATGCCATGCTATTCTGTCTCTACCATAGTTGAGATGAACTTCGGATCAATGCATCATGCTGACCAGCAGGCCTAGTCGCCATGCTTAAAGGCTGATACTAGCGTCTTGAATTCAGATTTCTCCTCGGTTTGTTCTTCTGTGACTTCTCATCGCTCGCTCGCCTGGTTTGCATTCTTGTTCTTTTACTTTCATGTTTTGTATATTTGCTGTAACATAATTTATTATGAAGCTTCATTCTCTTCTGGTTAAGGGTTGCTTTCTACTTTCCTTTACAAGGGCACAACTTCACGATGCCGCGAAATCAGCTGTACGCCATCACATCACCCTTCGCAATCTATGTGCTGACTTCTTCAGGGTCTGCAATATTATGGCACCGAAACAGAGAGCGTCTCCTTCACAGATCAGCCATACCAAGCCGTGTTAAAGAACACATCTGAGTTTGGCCAAATCACACCTGGAAACTCTATGAAATGGGATTCGATCGAGCCTCAACCCGGAACGTTCGCTTTCACAGGGGGAGATGCCATCGCTGCTCTCGCGAAAGCTAACAATCAAATCCTACGCTGCCATACCTTGGTTTGGCATCAGCAGCTTCCTCTTTGGGTCACGAATGGGACGTGGACAGCGGCAACCTTGACGGCCGCACTTCAGAACCACATCACGAATGAGGTAACACACTACAAGGGCCAATGTGCACACTGGGATGTTGTGAACGAAGCTTTGAATGACAACGGAACATTCCGTGAGAGCGTGTTCTTCAGAGTCATTGGTCCGGATTACATCAAGATCGCCTTCGAAGCTGCCGCCGTTGCAGATCCAGATGTCAAACTGTACTACAATGATTTCGGAACCGAGTTTCCTGGTGCAAAGAGTAAAGCTGCTCAGGGTATTGTTAAGTCTCTCAAGGATGCGGGAGTGAAGATCGATGGCGTCGGATTTCAGGCGCACTTCATCGTTGGCGGAACTCCTTCGAAAGCAGCGCAGATTGCCAACATGGACGCTTTTGTTGCGTTAGGAGTCGAGGTTGCCATCACGGAATTGGATATCAGGATGACTCTACCTTCGACAGATGCACTTGTTGCCCAGCAGAAAAAGGATTACGAAGCGACGTCTGCTGCTTGTGTAGCAACAACGGGATGTGTCGGTATCACTGTATGGGATTTTGATGATAAGGTATGATGCCTCACACCTATTCTCGATATGTCGACATGTCTAACAGTCGCAGTACTCTTGGATCCCTTCCACGTTCCCAGGCACAGGCGACGGGACCATGTTTGATGAAAGTGTAACGAGGAAAGAAGCATACTTCGGTGCCCTTGCTGGACTCGTAGCAACAGCTGGAAACGGGACGAATTCAACCGGAGGGACATTTGCTGAGTCTACGCTAACCTCGAACACTCCATCAACTGGTACCAATTCAACGGTCACGACTCCTACCTTGAGAGTTCCGACTTCACATGCTTCGTCATTGAACCTTGCAGGGTTGATTCCTGTACTTTTGGTTTCAATAATTTTTGCAGCGCTACTTTGAAAGAATGAATCGAAATTTAACATTTTTGCTTTCTGATTTGACTTGACGCGCGTCATCTTGTGATTCTGGGATGCCAGCCGAAGTGGCCTCTCCACCAATTATTAGGTCGTCGATACATGAGAAGCACTGTCGGTATTTTGGTTTCATGTAAAGCTTGTGTGGGATTTATATTCCGCTCATTGCGGATTATTTGCTTGATTAAGTTGTGTTGAATCTGCTTTTGGAAGCCTCTTAAAACCCGAGTAAACTTGCTGTGCTACCCATCTTCTTGTTTGGTCCAACTACGGCTGACCTGGCCAAACATCATCGGCAATAGCACGAACCAAAGCCAACTTATTCTTCATGTCATCCCACTCCAACAGATTTCCCTCTTCGTGACTCGCAAATCCACATTGGGGGCTGACGCCCATACGGTCAAGTGCCTGCTCTCTGGTTTGTCCGGCTCCCTTGGCGATCGCATCTGCAGCCGCGAAGAGACGTTCCTTCATTTTCTCCTTATCTTCAAGCTCAGGGAACTTCGAAGTAATGACTCCCAAGATCACGTTCTTGTGCGCTGGCAAATGGAGGAGGGGCTCGAAACCTCCGGCACGAGGAGTGTCGTACTCGAGGTAGTAGCTGGCAACATTCAAATTCTGGAATAGCTTGATCGCGATGCGATCATAACCTCCTTCAGAGAAATGACGAGATCCCATGAAGTTTCCTATATTATGTCAGGCCCAAATTGAAGCATGTTGCAGAAGTAATACCTCTGCAGATGTGAAGACCAAAGTGCATCTTGTCCTTGTGGTCCCGAATGCTATCATTGTAGCACTGGATGTACGAATCGAGCAATTCGTCAGGCGTCTTGGTATTCGACTTATCCTCCGCCCAACCCGCCAGCATCTTCTCCGAACAGAAGTCTAAGAGGTCAGAATAAAGTCATGAGTTTGACAATGGAGGCTTACAAGCAAAGTTCGGATCATCAATCTGAACATTCCTCACTCCTGCAGCATACAGGATATCCAACTCGGCTCTGTAAGCCTTTGCAATATCTGCAAAGTATTCATCGTCACTAGCATAGACTTCCTTTGGGAAAGCCTGCCCGTCTCTGTATCGCAAGTGGTACCATGGTGGGGCGATCATGGTCAACTTGATGTCCCCCCATCTTTCTTCTGGTACCAACGTCTTCAAATACTCGAACTGGCCAACCAATGTACTCTGCCCCTTATGCTTGATCTTGCCAGTGCATACGCACGATTGTCCAGGCTTGTGTCCCTTTTCGAGGAATCCAGCAATATCCGGCACGTATGGGCGGAAGATTTCGATCGCCGGGTTTCTGATTTCGGTCATGCCCTCGAGCTCCTCGAAGAAAGTTCCCCAAAAGACGGCACGCCTCATCATGTCAGCAATGTTAGCTTTCTGCGTAATTGACTAACCTGTATTCGCCATCCGAGATAGCGCGGAATCCTGCATCAAGTTGCACCTTGACGACCTTGTTGACTGCCTCGTTTTCGACAGGAGTGAGGTCATCGCGACTGATCTGCTTGGCCTCGAACGCAGCACGCTTTTGTAGGAGCTCCTTGGGCCTGAGGAGAGAGCCCAAATGCTCGGCCCTAAATGGAGGATTTCGGTGAACGTTTGCCATCTTTGACTTTGAGTATTGTGCTTGTCTGCGAGAGATTGAAAGTGGGAAGAAGTCTCAAGATGCCCCCACTTGGCTGTTGGACCCCGCACTGAGCGGAAATCCCCCTAGCCTCAATACCCCTGACGCTACAGGGAACAGCCTGAGAATTTAGCCGATGTTGATGTTTACAAGAATCAGCCGAGGTTTGACTTTAGCTATCCTTACCTGGCTATCGGTTTCAACAAAATGACGGGACACTGCAGATGTTCCAGACTGAGCCTGTATCTTTCGGCTCCTCTTTTGGAGCTTTGAAATGGTTTGCATCATATGCTCAACTGAAAATCACCTAGTTGCCTTGGGCAAGCAGAGCCGCCAATTCGGATTCAAGAGGTCCCACGCTGTTTTCCATTCCAGTCCTCTGCAGACGATCTTGGTAAACACCAAGCTTCCCCAGTAGTTGTTAACGAGCTTGAAAAGTTGCCCCAGAATAGTTGTCGCTCTTGAATCTTTCTGCTCGAAGAGTTACACAACCGTGGACTGACTTTCGTGGCAAATTTGAAAATTTAATCTTGCTCTGGGAGGTCGTAGAAGACAAAAAGCCGTTTGATCTTTTCACACATGTAGCTACGGTTTCTGCATCTGTGGCTTTATAGTCCACGTCATCGAGGAGGAATTCGAACCTTGTGTATCGTGCTGTGGAGTCGCGAGGCGGCAGTCTTTGGCAAATTCGAATTCTAGCAGCTTTTTGATTTCTTGTGTACCGAAAATTGCCAATGAAGATCGCACAACTATGTGAAACTATTATCAGCATAAAACATGGTTGGGATGAACAGTGTCTGAGTATCGCTGAGGCAGCTCACTGGCGCGCACGCCTTACCATGGTCGAACAATTGAAGAGGAATACTATCCTTGCGTTCAGGCATGTCACTATGCACTGCGATGAAAGTAATCATTAAGCTTGCCACAAACGCAATCTCAACATTGGATTTCAGAGATGCGTATCGGAATTGATGTGCATGAGCAGCGATTGCTCGTGCTGGACACATGTTTGCAGCTAATAGGAGCTGCTTATCATTTGGACCGAGACGACCAAGATTGCAACCATGACTCCGTCAGCTTTCAAGCCAATGCCCACTATCCAACCTTCTGCCATGTTGCGATTTTATACATGACGGTTCTGGCGAAGTTGCCATCGTTCGATGCAATCTCTCATCACAGATGAGTATAAAGTGACGTGTGAGACTAGGCTCCAGAAATCGATCGGAGGGCATGATTATGGCTGCAATACAGAGAAACGGTCTCTGACAAACCGGCCGGAATATCTTTTCTCTGCTTTTGGAGCAAGGGCGTTCCCTTTCGGCAATTGTCATGTATTCACGAAGAAGATTATACTTCGTGCAGCTTCCACATAAAGGTCTGATGTCGTCAATTACGGTCAACTGAGCGGGCTTGCCTCTCAAGCATACACTCAGCATACTTTGATTCTTTCGGACTTGCATTGCTTGCAACCGCATCTGCTCTTGTGGTCAGGCTTGCGAACATGCAACATAGCCGAGGCGTCAGCGGCAGGCAATAAGAAGATAGCTCAGTAATTTGTATCTTCTCCCATAATGGGACTTCAACATCGAAGGAGAAAGGTTTAATCAGGACGTCTGAAGTGTTGTGCGAGATACGGGCAAACGTTGAAAGCAGAATTTTCAATCAAAGCCAAGATAGTCCCCAATCTCAGCCATTGCGTACCCACTTCACAAGTTTTGCTACCAGACACTTCGCGTTGGACAATACACAGGGACTTTTGCCGAATGAATGAATCGCTGAGTTGACCAGGAGTAAGATCGCAAATTGCTGTTGCAACGATAGGCAGATGTTGTTAGCAAGCTAAATAACCTAGGGGTCAAGGGCTCCAGCCAGCAGCATTTCAGGCCTGGAGAGAGCTTCACCAAGTTTCATGCGAGCAATCGGCCGGATTTAAAAGCTCCGGACGTCTCTGACGGCCGAACGCCAAGCAGGATCTTCTCTGTAGGAAAATGGTTAGGTCCGGACGGAAGCATAATGAAGCCAAAGAACAAAAGTAAATATAGGGCTGCCAGGTTACGCGTCATCACAAAAGCCTCTCAGGCGTCGACGCGGATCACAAGTCAGCACTAGAACAGAAATTGAATGCAGAGCACGCGTTTGTTGCCCACAGGCTTACGTGCAGGCTGTGAAATGGAACCACGTGATAGTATATCCTCTGCCAAGCGAATGGCTGGGGCGGAGTCGAAGACATCTCATTGGGTCAACCGTATGTAAGCAGACCCTTTTCATGGAAGCAGATACGGGTACGAAAGGGTTGAAGTTCCAGGACGACCTCCAGAACTTGGCGAAACGCCCATTCATGGATTATAACTGGTCAATCCTGTGCAATCATCAAAACATTGCACAGGTGCTCATGTCGAGCCCCGAAGAGCGAAAAAGCCGAATGAAAATACCGTGAAGGACCGAACTAACATGGCTCAGATATTTGCTGTATCGATATGCGAGGAAGAGTCGTGTGTACGTGTTCTGAGTCGTAAGGCTTCAATTTCTGAACGCGCAGTCGTTGTATCTGAATGTGTCCAAGATATGCGTATAAGGTTTCTATAAGAGAGAACAGACCTCCCATCTTTCTCGTCGTCACCAAGAAAACCTCAGTATCTGTTTACTTCCTGAGAGTAATAACTTGTCACACAGGCTTTCTGCTCTTCAATCATTCTCCTGTTTTTTAGTTATCGGTCAGAAAAGTGAAACAATGTCTTCGACAACTTCCGAACCCGATTTTGTAGACTGTACCAAAGCTACATGTACAGTCGAAAGCTCTGTGTATGGATACTACCCGTCAGCAGCTTTCACCTATTTATTCATAGCAATCTTCTCTCTTTCGGCTGCGGCCCATGCTTTTCAGGGATTGAAGAGTAGATCTTGGAGCTTTATGGCAGTTCTTACTGTCGGGTGTTTATTAGAGACTGTTGGTGAGATGTGCCTTCTCCTTTGCTAGACATCTCTAATATACAGATAGGATACGTTGGTAGAGCCTTGCTTCGAAGAGACCCGTTCGATGTGGCATAGTAAGCAGAATTGATCGAACTATTGGCACTATCTAATGCTTTAGTCTCTCAATTCAACTCATCTGCATCACGACTGGGCCTGCTTTTCTCGCGGCTGGAATCTACCTCACATTGAAGCACCTGTAGGTCAATGTTTCATTCTCAGCAACAGAGCTGATAAATATTTAGTATCATCGTCTACGGAGCCCAATTCTCTCGTCTTGCACCCAAATGGTACACCTGGATCTTCATCTCTGCCGATATTACATCGATCCTCATTCAAGCGTACGTCTCTTTATTGAACGTACGAGCCAGTGCTAACGTTTTTGCTTCCAGAATCGGAGCTGCCCTCGCTGCCTCGGCCAACGATCCAGCACCTGGTAATACTACGATGATGGTGGGACTAGGCTTCCAAGTCTTCACGCTTGCTATCTTCGGTATCATGGCCGTCGATGTATGGGCGCAAATCCGCAGACACAGGGGCGAATTCAATGAGTCCGCGAAGGGACTGCGCGAGTCTCGTCGCTTCAAGTTGATGCTGGGCTCTCTCATCATCGCATATACTGCTATTCAGATCAGATGTATCTACCGTATTGTTGAGATGGCTGGTGGTTGGGCTAACTCAATCATGCAAGACCAGCCGAGTTTCATCGTTCTGGAGAGCGTGATGATTACAGTCTACGTGGTGGTATTGAATATAGGGCATCCGGGATTCATGTTTGCACAAGCGAAGAAGGTGGGGTCCAAGGACAATGAGGGATCGGAAATGGCTGAGGCATAGTGCTTTTGGACTCATTAGAGCATTGAGCTGTCAATTCTGACGGGACAGTCTGTGGGGTCTAAAGGGCGGTATCTGGTTGGTGAAGACGGTATCTGATTTGTACTACTTTTTGTTGTCAGTCCGGCCGGATCGTAATAATTTAGATCTCTTTTTTTGTTTTAGAAGAACCCTCCAGATAATGTAATCTTTCTCCTCAACGCAGCTTCATGAGATGCTTGTGATGGAGGGTAATGTTGACTTCTACGAAAGGTGATGTTTACCCCTCCAGAATCGCGCTTCGCTTAATTTACCCCTCAGCTGCTCAGTTCAATCCATGTCTTACGCATAGCCACAGGTCGTTGAATACTTCTCTCGGTCGTAATGGTTTGAAGGATTCGTTGGCCATATAATTTCGTGGCTCGAGACCACGTACAAGGCCAGTAAACAATCGAGATCATGACCGGATGACTCTAACCACGTGCTCGAATGATTGATTGATGAAAGTCTAGTGGAAGGCATCCATCTGCAGTCCCTCTCTTGCCAACTTGGAACACCGTATCTCAGGGCACTATGATGGACTTCTACTTCAGCGACATCATCCCTCTGTCAGATCCTCGCCAAGGCATGACTATATTATTCAGTCAATCCAGCTTTACAGCTTCGGGGCAGAAACATCGAGGAAGGTGGCAGGAATAGAGTTAAAGTTTTGACTTCGCCATGGAGATGTCTCAGATTGGCAGGTACTGTTCGTCCGATAGCGAGATGACGTATTTATGCTTGATGCTACCCTGTTTGGATGTTTCGCTTCGGCATGGAAGACCCCTGAAATAAACTTTCGGCAGATCAACTGCACCTGCATTTTGTCATCGCGCAAGTTAAAAGCCCCCATTTGCTGCGTCCTAAACTGCTTGGATGTGGGATGCCGTCCAGGGTAAACGTGGCATAAATGCTAATTTATGGACCTCTGTCCCCGTCAAAATTTGACATCCGATTGTGAGATGAAAGTTGAGCTTGGAAGGTAACATCGGCAGTCGCAGCCAGTTAGATTGAGACGCCTGTGCCTGAAGGTTCTCCAGCATGAAAATCACTTTCGCTGCTCTCCCGAAAGAACTGCCGATACCACGGTATGATAGCCTCAAAGGTTGATAGATGGAATCTAGGCACTGCCTCTGCTGATCGGCATCCCCGGATCCCACATACATTCCCGACGCTCTGGACAGTTTGTATTTAGGGTTGAGATATACCTGCAGATCGTTTCTCCTACCCCAAGGCGATTCGATCTCCTGAAACCTTTTCTACTCTTCACAAAAGTCCTCTATCTCTAAAATGAAGCCACTGACTCCCTTCGCAATTGCGTTGTCTCTCGTGCACGCACTTGTATCCGCACATCCTGTGTTCACAGGTGTATCTTATACTAAAGCAGATGAATTACTGCCAAGCTACGACTACGTGATTGTCGGAGCAGGTGCTTCTGGACTCACTGTCGCAAATCGTCTATCCGAACGCAGCGGTAAGTGAAGTTCCAAAAATGGGAATTCCGACTAACTCTTGCACAGATGTCACAGTCTTGGTGATTGAGGCTGGAGATTTGTAAGTCGGTGCCTTTGCTGGCGGTCGGCACTGACTTCTCAGTGATGCCCAAGAGGATTTTGTGACTATCCCTGGTCTTGCAGGTGGTGCAATTGGGACCAAGTACGACTGGAATTTGACCTATGCTCCGAATACAGCAGTCGGCAACCGTTCGATACCAATCCCATTAGGTAAAGTTGTTGGGGGATCAACAAAACTCAACCGTATGGTCTTTGATCGGGGCTCCAAATGTGATTACGATCGGTGGGAAGCGTTGGGAAATGAAGATTGGGGATTTGATGATTTATTGCCATATTTCAAAAAGGTAAGAGTATGAAATACATTCATTTGCATGCTGACATTTTGCAGAATGAGCAGTTTACGCCACCATCCGATGCTATCGTCGCTAAATGGAACATCACGTATGATCCTTCTGCACATGGAGAAGATGGCTATATGAACGTTAGCTATTCTCCATTCGTATGGCCCACAACAAGTAGGTTTCGATGTTGCTGGAAATCCACGAGCTGACGGATTTCAGGAAACATGGTGGATGCTGTACAAGAGCTGAACATTCCGGTTGCATTAGACCAAGCAAACGGCGGTGCCATTGGAGGCTACTGGTGTCCGCATAATCAAGACCCAGTCACTGTGACGAGATCCTCTGCTCAAGAGGCTTACTGGGATACTGCCAGCACGCGACCGAATCTACATTTGATCACTGGAACCAGAGTCACAAAACTCTTGACGCAAGGAACGGAAGATGTGTCCATCACTGGTGTAGAGGTATGTTCTTTCCTGTCGTAGTTTCCAAGCTAAGTGAGGGAGTTTGCGAGCACTTCATCAGGTCCACGATCAACAATTGGGGTCAACAAGGAAGCTATTTTGGCGGCTGGAGCTATCCATACCCCACAACTACTCCAAATTTCTGGCATAGGCTCGGCCTCGCACCTGTCATCAATCAACGTCACCACTGTTGTCGACCTTCCGGGTGTTGGCCAGAATTTTCACGATCATGTATTCCTTATCGTAGTAAACAGCATCAACGCTACGCTTACCTCAAACAATCTTACCGATCCAGCTTTTGCTGCTCAAGCCCGAGCAGAGTACGACACAAATCGCACGGGGCCATACTCCTCACCCACTGGAGACTTCCTTGCTTTCCTTCCCCTTCCAATGTTCTCGAGGCGGTCTGCGGAAATTCAATCTGAAGCAGCTGCTCAAAATTCGACTTTCTTGTATTCGGATACACCAGATTCTGTGACAACTGGATACGCCAAAGAGCATGAGATCTTGGCCGAGAGCTTGAAGGCATGTGCTTCACTTGAGATCATTTGGAGCGATGGTGCATTTATTCTTGGCCTGGAAGCACCATTCTCGCGAGGGAGGGTGCTGGCTTCTTCTGCTGATGTGTTCAGTTCACCTGTAGCAGATCCAGCATTCCTGCGAAATCCACTTGATGTGGCTATCTTGAGTGAAGGAGTTCAATTTGTACGTCGTCTTGCACAAACCGATGCTATGAAGGAGCTTTCGCCAGTTGAAATTTTGCCCGGAGCTCAAGATATTGAGACGTATATCAGAAGCTCAGCGACGACTCTGTATCATCCCGTCGGGACGTGCAAGATGGGTCTGAGAGAGGAAGGTGGAGTTGTGGACAATGAGTTGAAGGTGTATGGAGTGGCGAATCTGAGGGTTGTGGATGCGAGTATGATGCCGATTGTGCCAGCAGCTCATACGATGACGACCGTTTATGCTGTGGCTGAGAAGGTGAGTCGGGTCTTGATTTCTGGGCTTTGCTGACGTCGTGTAGGTTGTGGAGATGATCTTACAATGATGCATATGGACATGCTATTGACATTGAGCGGGGTAAACGGTGCATGAGAGACATTTTCTTGAAACATGGTAGTGTTGCCATCAGAAAAATAAACGTATTAGAGCCGTGTTCATCAAGGTTCATTTGGCCAATGGTCATGTTGTCTGTTTCTATACGAGATTCTCTCAAAGTTGAAAATATTAACCCAATAGCAATATGACGACGTCAGTGACGAGATCCGAAAAAAAAAGCCCGAGCAGGATAGAAGGTGGGGAAGATAGTGATTACGACGTGTTCAAACCTTTCGAGGTAAATTATAATACAGTCACCGATCAACTCCGTACGTTCATGAATCAAATATCACCAACTCCTCATAGTTCTCTTCGTTGGCATGCGAAACAGTGGACATACCACTCCCCAATCATACAGAGTCTTCACACACTGGAAGAGCTGCGAAGGATCAAAGGAAACCTTACGCCTTCAAGAACTACAACATGGTCTCCTTGAGTACAATCGAGCACAGGAGAAAGTCTGCCCCTCTTTGTCGCCACCATTCATCTACCTTCCATTTCTGCAAGAGCTTTATCATAGAAGTCTCTTTCCTGCTGATTGAGCCCAAACATCAATTATTGAACAAGCGCCTCTTCAAGCGTATTTTTGATCTCTTGTTTCCGCAACAGAGAAGAGCCAAACCGAGCACCATGTCATCGCCGAGCTCTCGAGATTGTAGAAAAATCCACCTTCGACCGTCTCATTATCATACATCGATCGTTCTCTCAGCTACCTAGTCGTGCGGAGCAAACAACTCATGTGTGGTGAGTAGCCGTGATACCTCAGCCTCGGGAAACTCGCACTTCTTCACTGCTTCAAGGCTATTCGCCCTCGCAGCATCCTTCAGACAGCCCCAGTATCCGTAATCGAATCGCAGATGCAGTCTCTTCTCGTCCACCGACCAAGGCTTCGTTGCACCAGTGAAATGAACACTGCGTATCGGAACCACGTTCGCAGCCGAGCACGCAAAGTTCCAAGGCCAAACCGAATTGTACAAGGGCATTAATGCGCATTCAAATTCAGGTCTAATACCCTTCGCTGGACCCTGGTATCCACACAGGCAATTCAGCAGCTCTTGTTCAGACTGATCCCAGTGCCCGGAAACGCATGAGGATCCTGGGTCGTAGATCGCCTCGAGAGCGGATATGTGGAAGTACCGCGATGGACGGAGTAGGATCATGCCACCGTTCATACGAGACCTGTCGCCGCAGTTGTGGAACTGATCGGGTGCCCCAGTGATTGTGTGCCGGGGATCTGCATCGTTGAAGATCAGATGTAGGTCTGTGACGGCGATGGAATCGGCATCCATGAGGAGGATTCGTGGATAGGCATCAAAAGCCCATGAGTGTATTTTGTTCAGAGCAATGATCCAGCCAGGTTGAGATTGCATGAACTCGGGCTTCTCAATCCCCCTCAGAGCATTGAATCGGACAGGTACCACATCGTTCAAAGCGGGCGTTGAATCCAGAAGAAAGCAATCCCTTGGCGTCTTGAAAGGATTCTCTCGAGCTGGCCATTTGTACATCTCTTCGATCGACTTCAGCTCCGGATCCATATATGTAACATGAACACATGTTTTGTTGGCCAACTCCTCGGGCTGATTGAGTACATTACGCACAATGGAACCGTAGAGGGCGAGGACACCCGTACAATGACCATCAGGTGTAACGTGGATCACGACTGGATATTCGCATCCCTCGAACCCAGCGGATTTCAGCGTGGGCGCGCTGGGTCGGACGTGGACATGCCTTCCTACACCTCCCGATCCCTTTTCGGTACCATGGTCGTATCCCGAATCAACTGCTGGCTCTGGCTCCTTTGGTTGCTCTTTGGGCTTTCTTAAAGCCTCCTCTTCTTTATGATCAGAAGTTCCGGAATGAAGTAACTCCTGAACTTTGCCCCCGACTTTTGCTACGAGAGCGCTCTCGGACGCTCTGG
Organism: Cadophora malorum; assembly: GCA_017365405.1. Classification (NCBI taxonomy): domain Eukaryota; kingdom Fungi; phylum Ascomycota; class Leotiomycetes; order Helotiales; family Ploettnerulaceae; genus Cadophora; species Cadophora malorum. Next base: position 3,855 of record JAFJYH010000521.1, on the reverse strand, counting down.
TGTAGTGCGCTGTCAGCAGCAGGGCGAGAACGAGTGTGGTGATCAGTCCAAGGACTATCAAACGACGGGGTGGAGGACCCATGGGTTGCCGATAGAAGGCTGCGAAATTCGATGTCTTGAGGCAGGGAAGCAAACAATATTACGAAAATGTTCAAAGTGCCAAGTGCGAATTGCAAAATGCGAAATGCGAAAATTGCGACGGGTGAAATAGAGCGACAATGAGTGTGAAACCCGTACGATCAAAATAAAGAACGGTAATGCATGGCGTGAAAGGTAATTCACCAAGATATTGGTTGAGTTAGTGGGAGAGACAGCGAACAAACGGAAGATCCAAGGAGGAGATGCATACTGATGAAGGGTGTTATGGCAAGGATGTAGGGCACAAGCATTGGCACAGGCGGAGGGCTGACGAAAGAGGCATCTTACGGTAGGGTAACATTTCCAATCCAAAATTCTTTCGGTACCACGCAATAGACGGATTTGATAGGCTTGATGTCAGGCCATATTGTACAAGAGGGATAAGATAACTAACATGTTTGGGCTTGATTGGTATCACGAGAAAGCCTCAGAAAAAGGGGGAAGACGGGGTAGTGGGGGCTCTCTGTCGCCAAATCTAAAGGCAGAGAATTGTATTCAAGTCAAAAGAAAGAATGCCACTCAAAGCGGCAGTGACCGTTGAATGTAGAAGTGAACGCCAGTTCTTATCAAGAACCAAAAGGAAAGCTTAGTCATGTTGGTTTTATTTTCGTGTATCAGAAGGCGAGAAATTCACTTGGCAAAAAGTTCTGAATTTGACCTATTCATCCACCTCCGATCCGGCACCCGCTCCGCTAACGGCTGCGAGATTTAAGTAGAGCTGACGTTCAATTCCACCTCTCCCTGAACCGGAGTACGTGGACTGGACGACGTGATGAAAGCGAGTGAGGCTGTGGGGCTCTTGGATTGCCGCAGCGCATAGCAGCCTTCTTCGTCCGCACGGGTTATTCGTATAGCTCGATCGGATCTAGAGTGGGTATGATTGGACTACGCCCTGTGCGTGCTGTGCTTGGTCACTTGGCGGTTGTGCTCAAACCCGACAAAGGCTGTCATATTTCAAGATACGTGCCACGATATTATCCGGGAAAGGGGCTGAGCGAGACTGCCAAGCTGGTCTGTATTGTTGTTGGAAGGCCGTTGATCCGGCAAGGTCCAGCTGACTCTTTTCAACTGTCTATGTATTTCCAACACCACAGCGCACATCAGATTATCCCTTGTGCCAGATTTTGTTCTAGTCTCATATGAAAATTCCCCCCGGATGGCGGATGGAAGCTTTCTAAGCTCTTGCGGCACTTTCGATCTCACTGATCAGACTTTCCAACCTTTTTTGAATCCTCAGAGTGAGTCCCCTTCACTAGACTCCGACAGACAGATTATATATTCTCGATCAATCGCAACAGAGGTAATGCCACTGGTGCGACATGCTTCAATCCTTCACTGGCTTTGAAGGGGACGACAGAAGGAACAGGTTTCATACCTTTTGTTCTCGTTCACACCACCCATGGCTATGTGAGTGCAGATATCTTGAACCGGCCTCGAGTTCCTCTTACTAGACGGGGAACCCCTGATCACCTGTAAGTTAAGACGTTGGTCCAGGCTCGGATGCTGTCAATGATGCACAATGGCGACGTTCCACCATGGTCACCATGCATCTGCTCAGATGACCGAAAGTATGTTTACGCCCTTGAGAACTATGTGGCAAAAGCATTGAGTTGCTGTCCCGTCCCTCCGGCAAAATAAGGAGAATGCTGGCGAAAGAGCTTCACGTTCCACCCACATCGGAACAGTTTGTCATTAAAGAGTTCTTCAGGTTCAAAGAGGCATGTTGGGAAAGATTTGAGAGGCCATCCCTCCAGAACGGCGTTTGAAAAGCTGGTGATCAGTGTTGTGATCCTCGTGCGCTGCTATTTTTCTTTTTTGGGCGAGAATTCTCTTGTCTACCATTTCTTGATCATTTGCAGTATCGATGATATATTTCCATTGTAAGTTTTGGCCATACATTCATCCATTGCTGTTCGAATCCGACTCTCAACTTCAGTTATTTTTGAGGTGAGGTGAATGGTCGACATAGATCCATTACCCTGCAAATATTCGGTCGACCATTCAGGGCCAAAATCTCGAAAGAGCGAAGACATTCCTGAAATGCTCCATCTAGCATGCGTCTACTGGAGTCTTAGCATGCCAGGCTCGAATTTTCGACTTGCTGTGAGTTTTCCTCCCCTTTTTCCTTCGTATTGTCACGAGCACTTCGCCCCCACCCCAAACATGACTTGCTAATTTCACTTCTCTAAGTTGCAGAACTTCATATCCATTTGATGAAGCAAGCAGATGACCTCCACCTCCGGCGTCGCAAAATTCCGTACTCCGTCCAGCAAGACTTGACTTGGAGCCAAACACAGCTCAGTTCGAAAAGTTCGAAAGGTTCATGAAGTCCTGGATCCACCCATCGCCCCCAAACTACCTTCGCCAGCGATACGTGTTCTCCCGGGCCGCCAAGCATGTGCGAAAACCGCCAAATGAATGGGTGGAAAGATGATTGCCTCGGCGAGAATTAAGAAGATCGTCCTTGATATGAAGCTTAGGGTTAGGGGTTTATATTTGTACTAATTATCGCCTAGTACTGATATACATATTAAAAGTCTCACCTAGTCCGCTATTATTAAAATAGTTGCTATATATTAACATTAATTAGCTTACTTTAGATTTGCTAGGTGTTTTATTAATAATTTTAAGAGTTTTTTATATTATTGTAATTTTGTTTATTTTTAAAGTTTAGTTAATACATTGATTTTAATTTAATATGTATGCTTTTGCAGATAATAAGAATTATATTCTTGATTTAGATTTTCAACTTTATAAAAAGTACTTTATAATATTAAATTCGTAGGAAAACTATTTAAGCTATTTAAAAGTTGATTTAAGAAAAGCAAAGCTCTTAATTTATTTTAAAAGTAAAGAAGAAAATAAATTAAACAAAATTATTGTCAATTGTAAAATAGGTAGTGTAAAAAGAAATAAAAAGAAAATCGGCTCTTATATCAAGACAAGCTTGGCAAAGCCGCATTCGATAACGTAACATTCAATTACCAAAATCAAGTAGCCTTGCTATATACGCCCCCTTTTCCAAATAATCAACTTGTCTTTAAGTTAAAAAATCGTAAAATTACAATAACAAAATCAAATAGCTAAGTTATAACGCAATTGTAAAGGGTTAGGGTTTGAGGTTTGGGTTATATTTGTTTTTAATTACGCTAGCTTGCGACAGGTGCTTTTATCTCTCTCGTATAGTACACAAAAGCTTAAAAATATAAAAAAAACACGCTAATAATACAAGAAGTAAAGGCCTACAAATATCGGAAATATAAAAAGTACAATGCTAAAAGTATAAAAAGAGATATAATAGGGTAACTGCGTTGTGATAAAGTAGCTAAGTTATAAGGGCTTTAATAAATTACAAGGTAATTAAGTTGTTAAGGCCTTTAAAGGCTTTAGGATAAGTGTAGTATAAACTGCAGGGTAGCTGAGTTGTAGAGGTTATTGGAGGCTTCAGGGTAGGTGTAATGTGAGGTACAAGGTAGCTGAGTTGTGAGGGCCTCTAGGGGCTTTAGGGTAGGTATAATGTGAGCTATTCTAACCGTGAAAATCGGGTTAAGGTTAGGAAAATCTAAGGGCTTATAAGGATATTAGGAATTCTTAGGGTTAAGGTTAGGGTTAAGGTTAGGGTTAGGGTCAGGGTTAGGGTTAGGGTTAGGGTTAGGGTTAGGGTTAGGGTTAGGGTTAGGGTTAGGGTTAGGGTTAGGGTTAGGGTTAGGGTTAGGG
>JAFJYH010000520.1:0-20248 GCA_017365405.1 Cadophora malorum | reverse complement strand
CTCTCCCACTACCTCGATCTCCTGTAGCTCTCACTCCTCAAGACCCTAAGCTGTGCCATTTCAAGAAGTATCTTGCAGCTCTTTTAGCCCGCTTCTAATAGCTTCAATGCATTCTTAACTTTAGATATCATCTGGTGATGCTTTAGCTAAGCGAAAAGTTAAAGAGATAAGTATGCTAGCCAGTAATAACTTTACTTACATCTCTTTTAAAGCTAATCCCAATTCTTTCTTTAATTTAACTATATTACTATTAATTCATTTATTATTATTATTATTAAAAAAACTAAAAAAGGAATGTGATGCGGATTTTATTAACGTGCTTTACATGATATCGTTAATATCTTGCTAACTAATCTGATCCTATAGCAGCGTAAAGAATTAAGAGACGGTCCGGAATTAAAATTATGCAAGAGTAATAAGCACGCCATATTACTTATAAGGCCAACGCCCCGGACCTGGCTTGTTAATATAATAAGTCTCCTTAACGTCATATTATAAGTCGGATGTATTAATAAGTTTTGTCGGCATAAAAACAAGTTCTAAGCTGGCGATAATATATAAGCTTGTATTTAATTTAATATGCTTAATATTGATATCCCCAAAAGCGCCTTTAACTTTATTTCCAGCACTTACGTTATTTACGTTATTATTATCGAGGATCACTAATTAATTTGTATATAATTAGCAAACCGCTTTAAGCATGAATAATAGCTAGTATATATACCTTAACAAATTCCCAAACATTCGCTTAACTTTAATTTTGTTTTATTAACTTGCAATCCGATACTATCAATAGCGGGTTATTCTAAACGCTAAAGGGTACACCCAGTCTTCAAGGCTTTAGTCAAAATCTTCGAACTCAGAGCCGCTCGAGAGAGCTCCTCAAGAAAAGAAGAATAGTTATCTGATTCATTATCATTGTCAGCAAGAACGCGCTTAAAATCTAAATGGACTAATTAAAAAAGATTCACTTCAAGTAAAGCTCTTTCACGTACCTTAAGCTCTCACTGCTTCATTTCTATCAGCTTAATATCCAAAACAAGAAAGAACATCAGCAAATTTGGATATGTTCTAGCTATCACTAGTGTTAAGTAAACAGATTAAACGATTGATTTGGCTATGCAAGAAAATATTTTTATTGGTCCGCAGGAGCCATCCATTCTGCTATTGGACGTTTGAGGTATCTGCATTAGAAGCCGGGGGGTAGCTGGGAGCAATTTAGAGGTATTTCAAATATACGTATAAATATTTTCCCTTTTTATACTTCTTTAAAAGATTAATTAAATATATTAAATAATAAATTGCATTTATTTTGCTACTTTTATTATTTTTGTGATATTATATATTAATTAGTAATTAACTTGTATTATAAATAATTAGGTAATTTATTGAGAAAGTTAATTTGGAAATTTAATGTTGAGGTTTTCATATTTATATGAGATATTTAATGTAGCTTCTTCTTAATATTGATTCTTTGTCAAATTTAAGTAAAAAGACTTAGCATCTTGATAAAAGTTATGGTTTTATGTTGGGGATATATGTAAATAATAAATAATAATGTTGTAATTATTATTTGATAGCTGCTATATAAGAATTAATGTAATAGTTACTTTATAATTATTATTAAGATAATATTCTTGTAAGTCTTTTGTAAATTATTAAAATTACTATTAATATAATAGTAAGACTTATAACAAAATTTATAAAATTATTTTTACAAAGCGTATTAACATTATATAATGTTAAAAGGGATTAGCAAAAAACGATTCTTTTAAAGAAGACATTTGAAATAGAGGTTACTTGTTATTTGAGGGAGTTTTGGGAGTATGCTTGCGATAAGCATTTTGATTTTAAATACGTATTTCAGGATTTTAAGGAGTTTTTTTGAAAATAGATAATTATAGATTTTAATTACATTAAATAATAAGAGGAAGTAAAGTTGCAAGATAACTTCAGATAATATAACATTTACGTTAAATATAAGGAAAGGAATATAGTAATTTCGTTAGTAATAACAACTAAAGTTAAATATAACAATTGGCTTAATAAGAAGAAAAAGGAGTAGGCTAATAAATTCAGCTTATTATTAGAATTAAGGCGGATAAGTTGCGGCCTATTTTTTACATAAGTATCTTAAAGTCCCATACCTTAGATAATTTAAGTCATTTGAAATAACATTATAGCCTTTTTAATTAAGGAAATTAATACAAAGATTAAAAACGTATAGCCTTAACTACTTCTTGCAACAAAAAATAAAAAAAAGGAACAATATACTGTTACAGACTAGCGCTGAAGTAGGTGACATAGCCCTGAGGCTTGGCAGTCGGTCGGGGCCGCTGGGCCCTGACCTTGCATAGAGAAGCTATATGTCACGTGATCATGTCATGAGATGAATTATCTGGATTTTTTAAGTTTGGGTAATAATTTAGATAATTCAAATGATTCAAGGGAACGAAGGTTTTATATAACTCAAGATGACTTCTTATTTAAATAAAAACTTCGTACTTAATTCAAATAAAGTATTTTCATATCATATTTAGTAACTTGTAATAATTATTGATTTTGATTAGTAATAACGTTTTTATTTATCAATTAACTTACCTTTGCATTTTCGAGCAATATTAGCTTAATTATACGTTACACTTTAAGCATCGCACTTATAGGTATTGGCGTATACGTTAGATTAATAATGAGTTTTATAGTAGGAACATCTTTTATATCATTTATTTTAAAGAGATTAGCACTTATTGAAGAAATCAATAAGAACCTCAAGTATAAATTAATTGAAGCTTTTAATAGTAAACGCAATTATCTTTACAGGTTTTTACTTTAACTTTAATTATACATCAAGTTTAATAAAAACCGCTTTTGATTCGAAACCGAACAAGTCCTTTAAGCAATTACGCTACTTGAAAGAAAAGCCTTGAATTGAATCGAAGGGTTCCTTAAAGATTACCTTATGTGGAATGATAAGAATAGGGTTATTAATAAATAAGAAGCAAAAGATATCACCATCAAAATCTTCGGCATTTGAGAAGGATTTGTTATAAAAATCAAAGCTAACTTTAAAGTTATAAACAAACGTAAGGAGGCAAGATAAATTATCAAGGTATTTTATTAAAAGAGATTAATAATCGCTTACACTTAAGATTTTTAATGCTACTTTACTTAAATGGAATAGGGAGATAAGATGCTTAGTTACGCTTATCGTAAAGAATTGAAGAACTTCGTTAAGAAAAAATTGCTTTGATATAATAGCATTATAGAAACTCTTGAACAACTTATCGAAGCCGCTTATAAGATCGATAATGATTAGTATAAGCGTAATATGGAAAAGAAAGGGAAGTATTGTAGTAGGGCACGTGGTAGTCAGGTGATTTGGACTTGGGTATATATATGGCTTTAAAATACGTGTAACTAGCTTTATTAGGCAAAATATTACGGTTTGTAAACGTAATATGTTTTTAGGAAATAATATCAATCGATTTCACTCGTTTACATTGGTAACCTATACAGGGAAGCACATAATTAAGACTTTGTTTTTATATATCCTTAGGGTTTACGTCTTTATTATAATTTTGGCAATTTCGGTGATTTTAACGATTTTGGCGATACTAGCGATTTCAAAAATTCGAACGATTTTGATATACGCACGCGCACTTTCTTGATTTAACAAGCCAAGCCTTTGAAAACTTTGCTTAAATTGCCAACTCGATTGCTTTTGCTAACTTAATTGTTTTTATTATACCTCTGCCGACGCGAATACTAAGCAAGACGAAGTTGCTATTCCAGATGTAATTAACATTAGCTGCTATTGTATTTATAGCTGTTTCGGATGTAATTGATATTAGCTGCTATTGCTATTGTCTTCAAAAGATACAAAGCTTGAGAAATCAGGACTAAAGTAATTGAGACAACTATTAAATTGAGGAGGGACAAATGTAATAAGGCACGTAATAATCGGGTGATTTGGATTTGGGTATATATATGGTTTCAGGATACGTATAATTAGCTTTATTAAGTAGAGTATTACAGTTCGCAGACGTAGAATGTTTCCAGGGGACATATTCAATCGATTCCACCCGTTTACAATATGATTTTAATTATAAAAGAATAGGCAAAGGAAGAAATCGCGGGAACTACTTTAAAAGATATAAAGATCTCATAGAACTTGATGTTATCTAATAAAGAGAGTTATCGCTATAATAGCAAAACAAGCATATGCAAGATCGAACGTGTTTCAATTGCAAGAAGCCAGGTTACCTTGCGAGAAATTGCAAAAGTGGAGAAAGATGCTTTTAAAACCTATCGGGTAAGCAATTGAATGCCACTATTTAGGAATAAGAAAGATATAACTAAAAATATAATGGGTTGATGATGATTAATGCTATATGGGCATAGGAAGATGTAGCGGAAGAATTAGTTAATACAATGAAGGCATTGGATCTCGATAAGGGTAAAGAGAAATCTAGCGATAGCGAAGAATTAGATAAGGTGTTTATTTTAAACGATTTGGAAATGTTGCTAAAGGATTACCTTCTATACATTATATTAGCTAGTGAGAATTTAATTTGGATAACGCATTAAGAAATAAAAGTTATATTCAAAAAGAAAATAGAAAAGGTCAAAAAACAATTACTTGCTTAAGAAAAAGTGAAGGAATTTATCTAATATTAAAAAGTAATAAAGAATATATTCGCAAAGTATATGATGCGAATTTAAATTATTATAAGCGGATATAATTATAAATATAGCGAAACTAATATCGCAATTTATTAAAGCTAATAATATTAGGAAGCATTTGCGTAAAATATGGAATATATGCGAGAGCTTAAAATAAGGCTTATGATTTGCAGAAAAATAAGAAAGGAATGTGAAGAAGAGATATGCAAACTTTAAAAGGAAAAAGATGTGATGGTGATTGATTACTCTTGCTACGCAAAACTTGCATGATTGTTTTATTAAAATCACTTATGTATAATTCATTACTTTAGCAAGATTAACGGAAATTATTAGTTTAAACGTAAAAGACTGATTTTCTTTAATAATAAATTAGTTATCTTTTCTGGAAAATTGCTAATAACATCTGAACCTTTAAAAAATTAAGAAACCTTGCCAATAATAAGCCATCGATAAGTGTTTATAAAAAGCTTAAAACTTCATATGATAAAAAATTATATATGATAAAAAAAAGATAGTAACTTTTTTTGATCGTTTATATTAATAGAGTAACGCTTAAAATATTGATAAATTTTGAAGCAATAAGTAATTTCATGAATCAAACAATAACTATTGTAAAGGGAAGAGTCGTCTGTGTTACATAAAAGAAGTTAAGTGAGAGCTAATAGGTGTAACATAAGGATATAAATGAATATAAATAAGGCTTAAAAAAGTGTGTATTAATGTATATGATGCTGCTAGTTTAAATATTTAATTGCTTTTTGTTTAATATAAGACTTCGCCTAATCTACCTATGGGCAGAAAGAAGGAAAAAAGTTATTCCGGCCCGAGTGCTTGTACCTGCATCCCCGCTACACTATATATTACGGGTTTAAGCTGGTCAAGAAGGAACGCCTATATTATTTATTTGCATTAAATAAAGATGCTATTAGATTAAAAAATAAGCAAGTAATTATTTAAATCGATAAGCTAGATATGAAAAAATTGCAAGGATATATTAAAGATATCAAATTTGATATCATCAACCTTGGAACTTATAAGTTGGTATTAAGTATGTTATGGTTATTGCTTTATAACCCCATTATAGATTAGTAAAAAAACAAATTACTTTGAATTATTGTTAGTGCGAAAGCGATTATAAGATATTTGATTAAGATACAAATATCTTGAAGTAAAAAAAAGTTATATACAATTCTTTTAATTAAAAAGGATTTTACTTAAGCTTTTATGTTAAAGAAAATACTAATAGCGTATAAAAATACAAGTTATTATTTCTTGAAGGACTTAAGAATAAGGCCTTTTTAAAGCATCAATCATAAGATCACAAGATACCCTTGAAATTAGGAAAAATGCTTAGCTTCGGATTAATGTATTAGCAATTTGTAGCAAATTTATAACATTTAAAAGAATACATCGATAAGAACTTAGCAAAAAGTTTTATATAATTATTTATATCATTTGCTACTAACTTAACGCTATTTATTTTTAAGAAAAACGAAAAACTTTGCTTATATGTTAATTATCGCATGCTTAATAGCATAATTATTAAAAATAAGTACTTATTACCTTTGATTAATGAATTGCATGATTGATTATAAGGAGTAATGATATTTATTACTTTGGATATGAGAAGCGCTTACAACCTCATTAGGATAAAAAAAGGTGAGAAATGGAAAATAGCGTTTAAAATACGTTACGATTTGTATGAATATTAAGTTATACTATTTAAGCTTACGAATGCATTTGCATTTTGTTAACGGATAATTAACGATTAATTACATAAGTATCTTAATGTTTTTGTAATTACTTACTTAGATAACATATTTATTTACTTCAAGAGTAAGAACAAACATATTTAACATATAAAAAAGGTATTAGCTAAATTACGAATAGCAAAACTTTTTCTTAAACTAAAGAAGTGCGAATTTCATCAAAAGGAAACTTATTTCTTAAGATTTATTGTGGGGAAATATGGAATTTGCATGGATTTAGTTAAGGTTAAAGCTGTATTTATGTGACTTGAATTAATAATAGTTATATAAGTATAATTTCTTTTAGGATTTGCTAACTTTTATAAAAGATTTATATATAATTATTTCGTAATAGTTAAGGCATTTACAGATTTAATAAAGAAGAATTAAGATTTTAGATAGATAATGAAAGTTCGGGATGCATTTTAGGCATTTAAGGAACGCTTTATATAGGCATTAGTTTTAGCCACTTACGATTTAGATTTAAAAATAGTTATGAAAATTGATGCGTTAGATTTTGCTTTGGGACTTACTTGAGTTAGAAGCATTGTGGAGGGGCAAATCCCAAGCAACCACATAACAAGAGAAGGAGCACTCAAAGCATAAGGGTAGACTTGATATAAAAAAACGATTTAATCAAATCAAAAGATAAGATAAATCTAAGTAGTAGGATTTGTTATTTTAAAGGTGAAAAAAAGAATGTATTAGATAAAATTATTATCAATTTTAAAATAGATGATATTAAAAAAAAATAAAAGAAAAGTTAGCTTTTATATTGAAATAAACTTGGCAAAGCCGTATTTGATATTGTAATATCCAATTACCAAAATCAAATGGCTTTACTATATGCGCCTTCTTCTTTAAATAATCAATTTGTCTTCAAGTTACAAAATCGCAAATTATAATAATAAAATCAAATAATTAAATTATAGCGCAATTATAAAAAATACAACTATATCAAGTAATAATTAATAAGTTAAAATAATTTTATTTTTAAAAACAAACATTTACTTGCTTAACGTCCCCGTTACCAATTAGTAATTATATATATAAGTAATTTTTCTCCTTGCAACTTTATAACTTTAACTTTTTAATTCCATCTTTTTCTTTTTTTCTTTTAACGTTTAACAACGCAACTTTCTTATATCCTTTAACACTTCCTTTATTACTTTTGAGGCTCCCTTCTTGTAGCAACATATCGATTAAGGCTTTGCATTATCGATCTTGCGATTCCAGCCTCCTGCGAAGCAAGATAAAACTAACCATTTACCCCTGGCAGATATCACAATATTTAGAGGGAACTCTAGTGTAAAGGCTGTTCCAGCTCTCTACCTTACCCTGCAAGACCACTGCGCCAAAGTCCCTGTCCTAGGCCCATGAGCCGTGCGTCTTTTGCCCCGAGCAAACGTGGGTACTCAGGACTTCGATCCTCATCATCACTCCACCACTTTTCTCTCTCTCTCCACCACTCGCATACACACCACTTGCGTAGTAGTTTCCACATCGATCGAGCTCTTCCTACAATTTTACTTTACATGTGATGGACCCCTATGTCCTCTTCCCCCAATTTCATAGTAGAATCCGCCGTCATTCGATCACCACTACTACATATTCGCATTCACCCTCGGATTTATTCATATAACATGCCCCTCTTCTACTACTCCTCTCCCTTCTGCCGTGCCGTTTGATAGAAGTGCTATATCTCACGCTCGCTACTACCTTATTACAACTACACACCACTTTTCAATGACTACCGACTATTAGACAAAACATCACCTTCTATCGTCTCCTCACCTCAAGCTCTCATGCAACAGAAAAAAACTGCAAATCTTCCTGCTTACAACCTTGTTGTTTTTTAAGAGAAAAGGAAACAATTCAATTGTTATCTTCGGAGAATAGATGAGGAGCTATATCAGCTCTTGCACCCCATCTCCAGATGTTTCGATATCGGTAACTACAACCAAAATCATTCAATTGTAAAAGCCAGCGCAAATGCTCCCGCTTTTGTTCCCACACGCGATCATTACGTTTATAAACAATAAGTAGCTAATCTTAATTTAGAACTTTGTCCCAAAAGCCTAGTGATGCTTTTATTACGAATTTTAAAGAAAGCATTTCTAAAGTAGCAATCGCAACCTCGACTGCAAGCTCTAGTTTAGGAAATACTACCCTCAAAAATGCTATCACGAAAGGCCCAAATGAGACTAAGTAAGCAATATCATATGTATTCAAGCTAATTAATCTTGCGCTATAATCTAGCAACCTGCGTAAAATAATTATGGACTTAAGCAAACGATTTTGCATTTCAATACTACTTCTAAATTTGCTAAATTATGCTAATCACTTTAGATATCTTAATTTAAAACACGAAAGTTTAAAGAACCTCGATTCAACAACTAATTCCCAACATAAGCTATAAAGGTATACCTCATCTTTCCTCAATCTGAACTCGTTCGCATTCTCAGCCTTCGCCAACTAGCTACCTAAGTTATACACACCAACTTCAGGAGGCACGAACATTTATATCAAAACCAAGCTAGCGACCTCCACACTCGCAGGATGGGCATTGAAATGAGTTTAGGAACGCGATTATCTTTACTTACTTTTGCGGATGGGATACATGTCAATGCCATAATGGTTATGAATACTTTTAATCATCAAATGCCACCTCAACTTCATAATTACAATCCACTTGGTGCCCCACAACAGCAACATTAGCAGCAGTCTTATGCGCCCTCATCATTTGTCCACCTGGCTACTGGTTACGAAAATATGGAGCAGGATGGTTCTCCAAAAGGCGATGATAATGAACTTATGGGCTCGTGTTACGGACCCTTTAGCACCAAAGATCAGTTGGCACCAAGATGCTGATGGTACCACCAAGTGGATAGTACCATAAAGGTTTTGGTACCAATAGAGGATTGGTACCATCAATGGAATGGCATCAATCAGGGAATGGTATAATATAGCGAATGGTACCATCGCACATTCACATCGTAGTAATAATAGTTATGTTAATTACGGTGGACATGGATTACGTGATGTGCTAGCTTATTAGATGGGCTTGCGGGCTTGCGCGTCTTGCAAGACGTCTTGCATGGCTTGCCTAAAAAATCGGAAGTTTTATATAACAAGTAAATAATTTCCTAAATAGTAGAGCCTCGTGCTTAAATCAAATAGCAAGTTTACACCTAGTTTATTATTGCTTGTAACGTTTCAATTCCCATTGAGAATCGAACGTCTTATTACCTTACTTTATAATTGATACCAACCAACAAGTCTATACTCACGATACCGACCGAGTTAGAAACGTTACAACATGCTACTAAAATAAGAAAAGCATAATTTATGCTGCGGAATATCATTTCTTTAATAAGAAGGTTATTTGGCCTTATTTACGCGGAGATAACCACAAGCTTTAGAGGAAAAGTGTGATAGGTTAAGTTTTAAGCAACATTGGAGTAATTACCGGATGATTTCTCGATTTTCAGTGAAGCTGATAAAAATTAAAGATTACAAATCAAATAAGTCATAATTAAAGCTTGAAGAAACTAAGATTGCATACGCAAAGCTAAGTTAAATTTAAGATAGCATACGGCAATTGCAAGCGGCAAAGTTAATGTGTAAATAAGATTATGTTAATTTTAGCAAGCAAGCGTTCGCAGATTACCTTTTAAATTCCTTAATTCTCCTTACTAAACATTTAATACACGCTCAAATTGAACAAATGATGATAGAAATGATGGAATAATAACGAGAGGAATAGCAAAGAGCGATTCGGCTGGCGTGATCGGTTCTGCGTTGGCTTTGCTTTCGTGGCAGCGGTCGTATTGAATAAGATTGTGTTGGTGTCGTTTGCGAACACTACGTTATCTCTTCTTAACTCGTGGACCCAGCGTGATCGATTTTCGTGACGGTTTCGATGGCTATATGCACGACAATAGCAGCGTGAAATTTGAGGCTACCTGTAGTGGCGAGAGTGGTTAGCCAAAGCTTGATTCGATTGCCGAAAGTGGGAGAGGTACATTTTAAGAGCGTGAAGTCATCAATGCCCAAAATGGGCCAACTTGATACGGCTTGGATTGGGAGGCTGTAATCCCCAGGCACGTTGCCATCTGCCCCTTAGGAATGCTTTGAGCGATTGTGCGGGAATGTCAATTAAATCGACGTTTCCGATTTTATGATATGCTAAGTGTTTTGCTTCGATTCGAACACCATGCCTCTCCCCAGTAACAGTGATCAAGGAAATTGTTACCGTGGCTTCCGGGTCCGTGGTAGAGGGCGAAATACTAAAACAGGACGTGGACATGTCGACGCTCAAAGAGTGATTAGAGGGTAGCGAGCTATGATGGGATGCGACACAGTTCGAAGTTGGCATGATGCCGATGCGGCTCTGATTTGTGGCTTGAGCCTTTTGGGTTAGTAGCATACGGAGGTGCAGGGAATGATCGTTTGTACCCGGCCGATCGATGCAGAGCTTTTGTCCAGAAGGCGATAGGCGGTCAGACCCGGCAGAGATCCATCACGTATCAAGCTCGGCGCTTTCAATCGGCAGATCGTCGGAGCTAGAAGCTGCTGGCATTTCAAACGTCAAATCTTCGATAACTCCCGCCGATTGTCAAACTCACTCCCTACCTCCCCAGTACCAGTGGGTCTGTTAGCATGGTGGTCAACCTTCTGATGCTTCGAGTGCCATGAGCGTCGTTTCCCAGCAGTCTTTGTAAATTTTGCACGACGCGATCTCAGGATTGGTGACGCTAACAGTCTTAATCACCTCGAGTGCTCTATCAGACAATCGCAAGCTTGCAAAACAATTCGAGGACCACCGGGAAGCTCAAAGAAGAGTTCGAGGCCCTAAGTAAAGCCTTAAAAGCTTTGCAGGAAACGATCACCAGCGCAGATCTAAACCTGACGATACTACGACTTCCCTTGCTCCGTTGCAGCAAGGCTTATGAAGACTTCGAAGCACTGTCAAACGTACAACGCATTCCGGTGGACACAGGACAAGTCTCTAAGACTGGGCAAAGCTGAAATTGCTGGACGCAAGAACATGCTAGCAGGCTTCCAATCCACTCTTGTGATTGCGCTCGGCGATGCGAACATGTGAGTTGGACATTTAGTAGGTGATATTCAGCGCGCTGCAGTTCTATACGTGCCTAATGGCGCTGAAAAGGATGGGCTTCAAGCCAGGTGAACGATGGGTCTAATTAGTAAAGTACAAACAACCTCAATTTTCGCGCCTCGTGTATCTTGCGCTATTAACTACAGTGTATACAAAATGTGTAGCTTGAGAGCGTCGAGCGAGTCACGTTTCCACCACACCTCAGAAATGCGGGGTATTCAAAGCAGCTACCATCAAACATCCTGATATCAACCCTGCGACAGGCAAAGTCAACAACCACCCGCTGAAGATGAACAGCACCTGTCTCCAATTCACAGCTCGAACAT
This sequence comes from Cadophora malorum, assembly GCA_017365405.1. Classification (NCBI taxonomy): domain Eukaryota; kingdom Fungi; phylum Ascomycota; class Leotiomycetes; order Helotiales; family Ploettnerulaceae; genus Cadophora; species Cadophora malorum. The sequence goes on along the minus strand of JAFJYH010000520.1, from coordinate 8,369 downwards.
TATAGTTCATCAGAGCGACACCGACCGTAGCGCCTGTAAGACACTGTGTTGTACTGACAGGCAACCCAAGCCTGGAAGCGAGCAGCACTGTGATCGCTGCTCCTAGTTCCATGCTGAAGCCTCGAGTGGGTGACAGCTGAGTAATCTTATTGCCCAAAGATCGGATGATGTGGTATCCAAAGACCCAGAAACCAAGTCCCAACAAAACTCCAGCAACGACGAGCATCCAGACTGGGGTTGGGGACCTGGTGGCCACAATACCAGCTTGGTAGGTGGAATAAGTAGCCGACCAGGGGCCTACTGCATTAGCAACATCATTAGATCCGTGCGCAATAGACATCAACATGGCGCTAGCAACTTGAGGATAAGTCCAGATATGCTCAACTCGGTTGTCGTACTGTGTAGCATAACCGTGGATCTTTTCCAGTCTGGAGGAATTATGAGATACACAATCGCGTGTAACTCCTTGCAATACCACAAATTTTGTAAACGACCAAATGCGGCGAGGATCTGCCAGACGAAGATGTGCAGTTGGACTTAGGAAACGCTCCTGGGGCCCCATGAACCTCTTTGGCTTCGCACCTGGTAAAGGGCAAGGCGGGTTGGGCTCTACATCCACAGGCAGTATGTCTCCAGTATGTTTCTTGCCATGCCCATTCTTCGGTCTTAGCTCAGGGGAATCCCCGTCATAATGCGCAGTGCGAGCGCTCTCGTAGTGATCGATGACAATGTCCCCATTTGCATCGCTGGGGAAGTACAGCCATGGATCTCTGTCATGGTATTAGCAGAGTAATTTCTCGATGTCTCAGAATCAGGGATCATAGAACGAGGTTTTGATCACATCATCGCCTTATAACATGATGCTAAGATCCCAGACCATCGGTACATCAAGGACGGAATATTACGAACTTTCTCCGCAACAAAGGACCGAGTGGAATATGCCAGAACTTTAGTCTGGCATCTTTCAAAATCAATCGCCGATGGAGATATGGCATGAAGAACACATATGCAATAAACAGAACTCCAAAGAACACGCCCAGGACGATGCCAGTTGCTTTGCCTGCGCCGAATTCTTCAAGAGAAGGTGCGGTTGGTGCTTCGACAACAATAAATAAAGCCAACATAGCTCCCGTGAACGCCAAATAGAACGGAATCAGTCTCATGGCCATTCTCAACGGGTCCTTCCGCTCTAAGACCGAGTATTTGAGAGTTGCAAAGATCAAGGCGGCCATTGCTCCAGCAATTGCCGGAGCAATGGCCCATGAAGCAGCAACTTGGGAGACGCTCCCAGATGTCCATGCCCATTTGATAGGAGCTTTGGACGCGAATCCAACTCCAATCAAGGCACCAACGACTGTTTGTGTTGTGGAAACCGGTAAGCCGAATCGAGTAGCAACCATCAGCCAAACAGCACTTCCGATCTCAGCACATGTCATTGCTAGCATCAGAACACCGGGCTGGTCGTCGAAACGATCGATCGAAATGATTCCGTTCTTGATGGTAGATGTGACACGAGCTCCGAGAGCGACGGCACCTACGAACTCTGTAATGATTGACAGAAATCCAGCTTGAAGCATAGTTAACGTTCTGGCTGCCACCGAGGTGGCGTATGAATTGGCCACATCGTTTGCACCATTACCAAAGGCACTAAAGCAGAATGCAATGGTGATAATGGCAAGCAGCCACTAGTGATTGAAAGTTAGCCTTGTTCATATGTCAGAAGACGGGAAGAAGAAATTGCAGAACAAGCATACGTTATATTCAGACAAGACTGCCATGTTTGTGAGTTGAAATGATTGATTGTCCCCAAAGATTACTATATCATAGGCCAGTGAAGCCTTTTGTTAGCTTGTCAATGTATATATCAACCAGAATTTTTCCAACTCTCTGCGCATCTTGAGCCTTTATGAAGAAATCGGCCTCGCCACAGCAGTAGAAGCACCTCGGTGAACGTCAGTGGTATAGTTCTGCTCAGCACCGAACGCCAATCACAAAGACAGAAACTTCGGAGCTGAGATCTGGGAGATCTCACTCATCGCGAGCAGTGCATACCGTCGACCACGTTGCCATCTTTGACGCAGTGGTTGGGCGGAATTGTGAGAGTACTAGTAATGAAGAAAAATTCTCAAGATCACCAAGACTAAAGAGGCCTTCAGTAGTGTGTGCCAAGACTCTCGGGAAAAATCATGCTTCGATTATCATGGCACCACCTACTACTGACACCATTTCTTCATCAGATTCGAAAGTTTTTGAAAAGGTTGCATGTCTCAAGAAAGCACCTGCATGCGGGCTATACCTGAACACCATAGATGCAATATGATTGCTGTCATCGCTCATCCCACGAGTGTCACTGGTGCCTACTCGAGTCTTCTTAGAAGAGCGGACAACATGGACTCAGCCCCGAACGAGACCTTGGAAATACTCCTGGGCCTTGGAGAAGGGATTCGGTCGCTGCTGTAGACTTCAGACAAAGCCTGTCATTGTCCTTTCCTGCCTAGAGGATGAGGAGATGCTGCTCTCCCATCTTCCAAGGCTCCACGGCGCAAGCCCGCCCTTGACATCCGACTCTTCAGAACATGATCATGGTGGTGGCGAAAGAGGACCTGAACAGGTGCATAGGCCCGCCGGAGCCGCCTCCTCATATAGTTATAGGGATTGCCTTTGTTGCCGCTGCGGCATATGTCCTACCTACTTCACCCCCTCGTTTAAAGCTCGTGGACTGTCGCCACGCGATTTAAAGAGCATCTCGCCGTCAAGTGTTGAACCTTCAGCCTTACAACTAGGATGGTGACGACAGATGAGTCGCTGCCCTGCTTGGATGCCACGCAAGTGAATGTCGATATGAACCGAAATTTGGAATCCTACGAGCAAGAAGAGAGTCCTATGATTCGATCCGCGACACTTCAGTCACGACAACTTAATGCTAGGACTTCCTGCCAATTTTCTGGATATAGTCATGTAGAAGGGGCTTGTATGAATTGCTGGACGGCGCAGACTTCGAGGCGTCGTGGGTTTGATGTTCGAGTGGCAACGAAAGGATCTCCACAAGCCTCGTGAAGCGTTTTTGAATCATAATTGTACTTGCGGAAGGAAAGCGTTTCGCTGCTGCCTCGATTTTTTATACCTGGAAGCCTTAGGCATATATTAATCTGTGCCTGAGCCACAACTGATCCCAGGTGCCTGAGGCTTTGTTGAAGGTACCAATGCTCGCTCATCCACGTCACCCTGGTACAGTAGCGCTGTCTATTCGGTGGGGCTCTGAAACTTCTAGGGATTGCGGATGGGAAGCCAGCTTTGCAAGCGACTTGACCTACTAGCAAATTTGCTTCCAAATTGTAGCCTTTAACAATATGATCGACGCCGAACAGAAGAATGCATCCTCGCGAATATATGATGACACTGGAAGGGCCTCCCAGCGTAGTGCAGCTAGTTAGCGAGTGGCAATGGTAAGCTTCAAAGTGACTACGACTCGGAATGTCTTCGAGCCTAATATCTACGCATGACTCTAGTTATTGTGGTAGATGGGAACATGCTTAGGAGCAATCGCGGGTAGTGATCGTATAAGATGAAGATGGCTAGCAATTTTAAGTTGTACAATTTCACATGGTCATAGAACAAGTGCGCCCGTTTCATTGCCATCACGATCCCAGAATACGTGGCAGCGGTTGGGACACGGATCGTGGAATGTCTGTCGTCATTCGGAGTCAAGCGTCAAAATCTGGCTGGCTGCCCTTAGACGATGACCTGAAACCTTAGGGAGGAAGTGCTAAACCGGAGGTGACTCCGTAACTGTCCCGCCCTCTGCATGCGACAACCATGACCATTTCCATATCACCCAAATCCACACCACTACAGTTCAAGAGCAACGACACTCGCCCTGGGATATATGCCATCATCATAATTCTCTTGCGAATCACGATCCTTCTCTTTCCCGGGGTGTTGCTCCATCAGAACTTCAGCTCCATTTTGGACGATGCGGGAGGTGAAATTCTGGCAGAAGTTTGGTAGAAGCCTAACTGTCGGAGGGGTGTACTATTGGTCAATGGTCATGATTGTGGGATGAGTAGTCTTTCTCTCGAAACAATTAGAAAAAATTTGAGGGTGCTGGGCTAGAATGGAGACCAGGTAAGTCTATTAACGATCCACCACTAACAACGTTAAAATCATTCAGGCTGTCTTCTTCTTCGAGCCCGTGGATAATCCTCCATCTACAAAAACATCATTCGGCGCCGGAAAGTGGTTAAGCAAGACTAAAATCATCTATCAATCTGAGTTGAGCAGATTTCGAATCTGCATCAGACTCTGTGCAGCCTTACGATCTGCAGGTGGAAACCTTAGCCGGCGAGCACCGGTAGTCGAATCACAAAATCCATAAGCAGGACCCTCAATTGTCCAGTCGGACGAAAAGGACGGCGAATATTTGGAATGAGCATCGAGGACTGGCTGCAGATAAGTCGGTCTTGTGCATGCATCGAGGAAGTCGTCCATCCCGTATTCTCTTTGAGGAGTTATTGGCGACTTCAGAAGCTTTGTCAGATTCCTGGGGAGGGGGATACCACACTCTATTGCAGACCTTCGGAGCATCTCTTGCAGGGCGCCAGCAACTGGGAAGCCGACTCGGGATTCCATCAGAAGTTCTATGCCAAATTGTATCGCTTCAGGTCCATCCTTGCCACCTCTTTCCGCAGCTTTGGGAAAGAAACGGAGCTACGATATCAACTAATTGCAGACATGCAAGCATCTGCAACACGGGCTGGTATCGGAAAGTGTATTGGGGTCGACAACATTTATCAAGTAGCCTCAGCCCTTCTTGGGCGTGCTCCCATATCGTCCCTTCGACCCGAGATAACGGGAATCCTCTATAGTCGAGTAGAGGTCGAAGTAACTGCACAATCGCAGTAGTATGGAGAACCCTAACTTATCAGACAACCCGTAAGAAGGTCGCACTTTCAAACTTATAGCAAATAAAGCACATGAGGAAGTACATGTTGATTACTGTCCTCGAAATTGCCAAGTTTATTCGGCACTTGCTCTCGCCACGCTATAAGTTTATCATACTGGTATAAAAACTGCTTCGCGGATATAGAATGGCCACACTGGGAATATATCATCGTATTGATATCCTGAAGGATCGCATTCAATTTTGACCTTTCCCTGTTCGTTGTTGCCAGCAGGCTTCGACGAGCTTCGGGTTGCTCCTCGGCAAATCGATAAAAATACCAATTTGTATTATCAAGAATGGCATCAACCTCCTCTATGCTATCATACGTTGCCGATTCGATTATTGATGGTACCTGGAAGGTCATCTGCCCCCACTCACTAGAGGTCGTTAGGGATGCCAGACAACCGAAGAAGATATAGACTAACATGTTCAGATTTTTAATTCCGCGTATAGTGATAGCCTCCCAAGACTCTGCGAAACCATCATTCTCTTGGTATGTGACCCGTGGCAGGCTAAAAGTTGCTACCCGAAGGTAAGCCGCAACGCGTAAGGCATTGCCGTAAGCGCAATCTACTAAATGCATCACAACAAAGGCTTGTATCGTTGTAGCCTTGCTATCATTTGACTCGAGGCTATTCCAGGCGGCATCCCTGAATTCTGCACCCATTCGCTTATAGTCGGCCTCGTCCCCATTGACTGTCGAGTGCAAGCTGCAAGCCAATGCACAAATCAAGTGGACTAATACAAATGAGCAATGAGAATTCTGTTGTCGCTTGTAGCTGTCAGCAAAGCAACCTTCGCTAAACAATGTATGTATTGGATGAATCCAGGCAAAATAAAGCTAGAAGAGGTGATCCAGAACAGCTGTATCGGAAGTCACCATTATCTAGAAAGGTTTCGAGGCTCCAACACCGCCCATTTCGTGATCCGAGAGCTGATATACAAAATAGCGAGACTCCTTAAGCGAAAGAGTTTCGAAGTCGACCAAAGGTGACCGGCTTAACTATTAACAATATTGCCATATGTCTCACTATTCCTAAGGCTCTTGAGGATTTCCGGGACTTTTTCATCAGTGGATAGAGCCTGGAGGATCTGTTCAATCAGATGTTCCTTAGCCCTGAGCTCCTTGATTATCTTGACCAGCTCTTCTTTCGCATGCTTGACGCGATTCTCGTAAATGCATTCGAAGGTGGCGACTTGTGCCGCACACCTCCCGCACGGCTTGTTGCCATCACACTACGAAGCGTTAGCATAGGCGACTTCAGACCACCTTGGAGCAGGACCCTTCGGCAGTCGCTGGGGGGGAGAGCACAAAGAACTCACCTTGGCACGTGCTTTTTTGCAATTGAGGCAAGCATTTTGAGTAACTAATTCCGGGGCTCTTCGACGCTTGGATAAAGAGCCACTGCTCTGAGCAGGGGTGTCTTTGCCGCGTGGATGGCGTGGGTCAGATCCCGTATTTTCGGATGTGGATTGGCGCGGGTTGCTAGCTGATGTACTGCTCTCCCCAAACGAGGGGCGAATCTTGCAAAAAATCGAAGAATGCATGCTCAATATGCCAAAAGATGGAAGTCCTCGCATAACATTCGCCTCTGTGGCCGAAATCTTGCAAGGCCTGCCGCACCTGGTGGTGGGACGCAGTGGGGTGAAGTTTGATATTTGACGATTAGGTAGGCGAGATGGAAGGGGGTGTATGATAGGAATGTTGGCAGACTGGCTTAGACGGGGGAAATGGAACGTCATAAATCCATCTAAAGGCGAGGTTAGGATTACGGATGATGGCCGGCTGCACACGATTAGAATCGATTCTTGGATCCGGAGAAGCAGTGGCACCTCGCTGGTCGGGCATCGAATCGATGTGTTGGAATAAAAGAATCGGGGCCTTCCAGCATCATCGATCGGTTCGGGGGTGAGACTTGAAAAGCTGGACACAGGGCATGCTCACTTACGAGTTCGCTACGGAATTGAGATCCGAACTATTCAAGTTAGCACGCATCATCTGTTTTGATATCACTTGCGAGACCGCCCCTGAAGTTTTATATGTCTCTTTCGTATGACGAACGGAAAACTTCTGGTGGAGCCTATCCTCCGGACAAGCTACCAACCGCGAACCTGCGGTTGCAATGCTAAGACGAAAGTCACGATGCAAAGTCAGGGAGAAATGGAGGAAGGGACTTTATTTATTGATGACATGCCAACTGCTGTTCATGGTGGTGGAAAGCGCCGCGCTGATGAAGACGAGCCTGGTGATAAGGAAACCTGATTGACATTCTCGTCTTCGTAAAGTAGAAAAGGCTTCCATTGAGCGTAATTTTGTGCGGAGAACAAAATGGAAGGAGAACACACGAAGGTAACATGTCCCATTCGCCCTGTGCGTATTTTGACCTGGAGGTACCCTCGCTCTGTAGTGCGGTTTGCTCATATGCTGAAGCGTTTGTCGGTGCCGGGCAGGTGGCGACTAGGGGAGTGAATCGAGGATCTGTCGGGGGTCTCAAGGCCCGACCAATCTACAAGTATACCGCCTCCTTAGGAATTTTTTTCAAAATTAATGACATGCCACCATCCGGACTGTTAATCCCGTGCTGGTTGATCCAATGATATGAGCTGAGTATAGTGCAGCGGCGTAGGAGGTGTTGATCTAGGCTCTCCGGCCATTACATTATGTGACGCCACTATGGGGATCAACCCAATACATACATTTGTTGGCCACTGTGGGATGCGCTTGTTCCAGCCGCTCATGGCATTTCGAGATCGACAAGTTATCGTCCCACTCTTTGAGTGGACTGTTGCTACTCATGCCCTTGCTTGCCAAGCTTTTGACGTACGAAGCAGGGGTGGTCCCCTTGAGTTACTGTAGATAAGGATCCAGTGGCTTATTCAGGGTCCAGGGGTCCCGGCACATCCCCCGCATGACGTGAAAGGAAATGGTGAAACTCCACAGGGCTCAGTCTGAGCAGGATTTTCTTTCTAAGCAATGCAAATTTCTTCCAGGACATTCAGCAGATTCACTGAGTCAAGTTTTCATGACAGCATCAATATTACGCTGTTGATCCGCACGCTCTGGCCAGCCACATCTCTACAGAGATATCCAATATTACGTACCGAACCTGAATCACCATGCTGATCGAAATTCCTTTGTGCATGCTCGTCAGAAAGACTCCGATCATCGAAAACAAGTGCATCGACGATTGAGTTGATCATTGCCTATTCTCTTTTCCACAGTTACCGCTCGTGAAAGCCCCCTCTAAATCATTAAAACCAGTTCCCCCAACTTACTATCCTGCCTGCTTTATCTTATGTACTCCTCCTGCCCAGACGTCGACTCTTATATCAGCAACTAGAGAGTTAATACCAATCGCTGATGTTTACTATATCTTAAAAAATTACCAACTTCCGACTTTACATTCATTCATCTTCCCCTCTCCCC